>CAMXCT020006600.1:352500-377500 GCA_947184155.2 Cladocopium goreaui
ATATCCAATTGGTTGTTATACTTTTGTTGTTTTGGATAGAAAAAACATAACTGAAAATAGTATGATTGAATCTCCAAACCCATAGTATTATACTATTGGATACTCAATTATATATTGTACTATTATAGTATTATACTATTGGATACTTAAATGCTATTGTTGATGTTATACTATTATAGTATTACCCTCTGGTAATTTGTTACATAGCGAACTGGAAAATGGACCATTTACAGATGATTTTCCAAGCTAGAAACCTCCACTTATAATGGATTTTCCATAGCTATGTTAAATTACCAGAGGGTATACTATTGGTTTTGGATATTCAACTTCCCTTCATAGTATGATTGGATATATAACAGTTATAATTGGATACAATAGTATTTAATATTAATATCAATCATAGTATACAGTTATAGTATTATACTCAAGACTCATATACCATAGCCGTGGAAGATCCTGGGAGATCATGGCATATCAATAACTGGTTGGTGGTTTTTCGCCACCCCTCTGAAAAATGATGGACTTCGTCAGTTGGGATGATGACATTCCCAACTGAATGGAAGAATAGAACATATTCCAAACCACCAACCAGTTAATATCCAATACTCAATACTATATACCAATAGTATCCAAAACCATCCAATAATATCCAATCATATTCAATCTATAATCATCTTAGTCAGTTTTGGGGTTGGGTCCGCGCAATTTTTGGGTGTGACATAAATATCCCCCGAGCGCGCGAACCCAAACAAAAAAAGGTCGGTTTATAGGTCAAAACCCAAGGAATCCCCTGCTGGTCACAGCAAAAGTACTGGAAAATGATGGTTTATTCAAGTTGATTCCCCTAAAATATGCTATTTCATAGGTACTGATCCACCCTCAAATCAGATTTTTAAGAGTAATTCAAACAGGAAAGAAACATCAAGAACCAACAGTAAGTGGGATATGTTTAGCTAGTACTGGGATGGACTGCACCCAGCAATCATCTAATAATTATATATTTTCGCATTAGATCAAGCCTTGACCAGTACTGACACTGAATGCCTTACTTGCTGATGTCAGCCTGAAAATCTGAGGAAATCTATCGCTCACTGAGTGGCTGGTTAGACTCTACATAGTCACCGCCGAATGAGGGTTGTTTGAAACCTTGGAACCGGTCTTATCAAACTTCCATAAACTTCCACGATTAAGTGCTGTGAATTTGGAGTGAATCAGTGAATCACACATCGGAAGACAAAGCCATATGGGTCATATGGGCATGTTACACTTTTCTAACCACAGTGTTTCTTGATTTGAACCTCCAATTCTGCCGTTTGTAACTACCATGAAGAGATAGCCGGACTCTGCTAAAAAGAGCCATAACAAGTCACCTTACAATATATGTTCTCACCCAAGAATATACCCAAACAAAAAAACAGCTATCTGTACCATCATACATAACCATAGATCTGATACCATAGAAATAATCATAGAACTAATCATACAACATAATGTATAATATCCATAAGCACTAACACAGAGTACCTTAGACCTTGTTATACATATAAAGGCTTTAAAGGCCTATGGGTCATAAGCCTGGTACCCTACCCCGGTCCACGCCGATGGAACGTGGTAAGCCCAGCGACCAGCCCTTCGCGCAATGCCCGAGGAATTGCTGGAGAGGAGATGGGCCATCTCAGCGGGGCTGAGGTGATGTCGAAAGCATATACTGCTTGGTGGTGCAATACCCTCTGGTAAACTAACAGTTTGCTATGGAAAATCACCATGCTATTAATGGGAAAACTCACTATTTCTATGGCCATTTTCAATAGCTATGTTAGTTTACCAGAGGGTACCCATCTTGAAAAATATGAAAGTCAATGGGAAGGATTATCCCATATATAAAATGGAAAATAAAAGCCATGTTTGAAACCACCAACCAGTATAAAAGAGTATCTAAAACAGTTGATATCTGACAATCCACCACAGTTGGTATCTCATTAAAAAAAAAACTATCTAAATATATAAATATATAGTGGCAAATTTCGTTTTCAGACTACATTGAGATCTCATTTGGTATCTTGGTTCTAATCCATACAACATGTCAACCTATGCCACGGCAACTTGCCCCTGGGTCATGTATGTTTGTTTTTTCCAAATAAACCTTCCGACTTCAAGGTTTATCGGTTCTACCAGTTCTACCAGCTCAGAATCATCCATATTCATGGAACATTGAACCCCCAAAACCTGTCCAAAACCTCAGAATCCTTGCAAGAATCCGACCTTAAAGTGAAAACCTATTGGGAATCCATATGGAAATACCTAGTGTTCCATGTTTCATCAGATTCGACCAAGGCGACCTCGAAGCCGCCCAGGGGGGGCGCCTCCTCATTGGGCATGGCCAGTTGAAGCGTCAAGGTACCCAGGTCGGAGCCGGCCGTGAGTCCTGACGAATGACGGCCAGGTCCCTCATCATCAACCCGTCAACCCCTGACGTTTAATTAGCATGGGAATCCAAAAGAGATATAAGTTAAAAAAAAGGTAAATAATAAATACACGTAAATATGGAATGAAACTCCAAATTCAATTTTAGGGGGTATTCCCCCAATAGTCATGATTTGATACTTTTTTATGATACCTTCCCAATTTAGTCAGCCGTTTGGGGTTTATTAATCATCATGAATCCAGGGCTCGCAAGGATCCTGATGGGCTCATGATTTTCCACAGGATTCATGATGAGATATGATGAGATTTTGACATCAGCTATGGTTGTCCATGATGTTTTCATGTCTAATCACAAAATCTGACTCATGATACTTCTAATGTTTTTCCACAGAATTTCCAGCAGTGATTCATTGTTGTTATCAAAAACTATGTACCCTCCGGTAAACTAACATAACTATGGAAAATCACCATGCTATTAATGGGAAAATCCACTACAAATGGTCATTTTCAATAGTTTTTTGTATGTTTACCAGAGGGTAATGTTTGATGTTTGATGTAACTTGTTGATTTTCAGGTTGCTAGGCCCGGCTCAACTTTTTTCTGTGTTGCTTTGAGGAAATTCTTTGGAATACCTGATGGATAAAAAACTGGTTTTGACTAAGAGTCGTTCCCCATTGTGATCATGCTTGGGTATTAACTATCCATTTGTAAGGGTTAACATCACTAGGTTAATTCATGGTGACTAACGGTTTACTAGGGTTCGCTACAATATTGTCCTTTGATAAAAAATAGAGG
Organism: Cladocopium goreaui; assembly: GCA_947184155.2. NCBI lineage: Eukaryota > Dinophyceae > Suessiales > Symbiodiniaceae > Cladocopium > Cladocopium goreaui. Next base: position 355,720 of record CAMXCT020006600.1, read on the forward strand.
TACCGGTTTGGTAAGCTATGATCATGATCTACCTGTTAGGTTGTTGAACAAAGGGAAGCTTCTATATTAATCAAGCAACCAGTGGGAAAAAGGATATCTAGAAACTATCCGTTAGTTTTACGAAGATATTTACTACGACTAACTATCCCTTATAATAGATATGCCCATTACAAAAACAGGATTTTAATGGTATATATATATATATATATTGGGATGCATTTGTAGTGAGATAGGCTTAACCTCGTTGTGTTTGTTGGTTAAGAGTGATAATCCACCTTATATTCAATCATCCAACAGAAAAATAGAACGGTTCATAGATATGGTATGCGGATATATCTGTAGTTGGAACATTTTATAACTAGGGGGCCCGGCTTTGTACAAAAAATAAATACCATTGCTGGATGAGTGCACATTTGTTCCTACGAACCAAATACCTATAGAACTTCTGGATTCCCTTTCCGGGTTGCTACGTGTCAATGAGTTTTTGTGATCTGAAACGAGCCCTGAAATTTCTGAACAGGGTTCATTGAATATGTATATGTACCCATATGTATACAAAAAAATACTGTATATATACCCATACGTACAAAACAACGTATTTAAATACCAATTGAACAAATAAACACACCCATATGTACACGTGTTCAACATGACCATGGGTCACAACCTGCTGCTCCGGCGAACAAAAAACACAGCTGCTAGTTCTCCCTGTTCATCCCTGTGTGGTGTACTCCAGGGGTGTCGGATACCCCAACAAAAAATCAAAATAAAGCTAAAAGTACCCAGCCATGCAAGGAAAACAAGAAAACCATAGAAAACCAAGATATTCAGAAGTGATTTCCACCATATTTCCACCATGCTGACTGCATTTCTTGTCCAAATGGCTACCATATGGGGCCAGGTGTCGCCATGGCCATGTTAGGATTCCGGTCCATCGAGGTCCACATCCACAAGATGATGCTTAGGAACGCTATGGGAATCCAAAAGAGATATAAGTTGTTTTTTGAAAAAAACATGGTAAATTACATGGTAAATATGAAATGAAACTCCAAATTCAATTTTCCTTATCATCCGACATTACATCATATTCCCATATGTCACCATAAAATATAGAAACATGCAAAAAACAAGTGTTCATAATGTGTTGCATTCGTTGGGCCCAAAATACTGTGGAATTGTGGCTAGAAAGTAAAATCTCAACTCCATTTGTCCCAAAGGAGGTTGGACCCACTTTCTGTAAACTAAAATTAGCACCCAAGGTCCTTTTCCCGAATCATGGTACCCAACCCGATTTTAGTTTCAAAAAAAACATGTAAAACTATGTGAACATACACCAATCCGGACCCCTGTGATTTTAGCTAGGAGCACTGGTGATTCCTGTTTGTTGTGATTAGATTCACATGTTTGCTGGTTGCGTTTCCAAGTGTATATTCCCATATATATACATATGGATCACAACACCATATACCCCGCTGGTCGTCTCCAATAGCTACATATGCATAACCGGAGGGAAAATCCCATATAGTTCCATTATTGACCATAATGAACCCACTAATTAAAAAATCTCATCCATGATTGTCCCACGATATTCCCACATAATTAGATCATCTATTCCCAGCTTGGGCCCACGATTAGCGCGGCCTGGTGCAGTTCTAGCTCCCGACAAAGCTCCTTCCAAGGCATGCCCAATAGCTGGATGGTTTCATGGAACATCCCAATCTGGTTGGTGGTTGAGCCACCCCTCTGAAAAATATGAAAGTCAGTTGGGATGATTCAAAATAAAAAATGTTCCAAACCACCAAGCAGTAAATTGATGACTAGGGTACCATGGATTATCATGGAGGACACCTCCGCATCTTGCTAGACCCACCTACACAAAGTGCTGTATGCCAGCATAAATCAATTGACTCGGTTTTTTGTAACTTTTGTAACTTTGACTTGGCATGTCTGAATTAGAATTCACCGACCCAACGGAAGGCCACAAACAATGGTGATTCCACCAAAAAAAAGTACAGTGACGTCGGCGATCCCTTAACTTAAATCTTGGCATGAGCATCAAATATGGTGAGTAAAACCAGCTGGAGATACCGAGAAATCCCAAATCTGAGATGTTTTTCCTGTCGAACAAACATGGGCTTAGATTACCAGAGAGTAGCCGTCCAAACGATGTGCAGCTGACTTGAACAACAATCTAGCTACTTCAAACATGCCTTGGTTTCACATGTCGATGACGTCTGTGTGTTTTTTTTTCCCAGGGAAAATGCGGTTCCATTTTCCGTAGCCATCAGAAGCCAAGCGCCAATTTGGGTTCTCTTCATCACCTTTGTGGCCCGGATTCCCTTAGAAGGCCATTGAAAAGGTTGGTGCAGCTGGGGGCTTAAATGGCTGGTTGAAACTATAGTGGACTCTGATTCCTCTGATTTTGGCCAACAAAAAGGTGATGCCCCGTGGTTACCCCATCTACCCTCTTGTAATCAAACGTGGCAATTGAAAACTCCCGTAGATCTATATCTGTAGATGATTTTCCCATAAAAACTGCCATTTATCATGTATAGAGATTTTTCCATTGGCAACTTTGATTATGAGAGGGTATGGTTGCTTCATCTCCATTTATCACCATTCTTCCTATATATATATATGTATGTCAGTTGAGTCAAGTTAAGCCCCCATTCTTGTGGGCTAAATCACCACTATAATCACCCCACATCTGCGAATAACTGATCCATTCCGGCCCTTGCCTGCCAAATTCATCCCCAGCCCAGCCATACCAGCCATACCAGCCATACCACCCATGGCCATGGCAGGGCGGAATGCGCCACCTTCGAGCTGTGAAACCCACGGGTTTTTGTGCATCTGTGACAAGGTATCATAGTATATAAATCCAATAACTATGGTTTATGGTACTTATATAACTATAGTTACTGGGGCTTATAAACCAACTTATAACTAGTATTGGATTGTCTTTTTTTCAATGCACGATAATGACGGACTATGTAAAATTCTGTGCGCATAACATATGTGAAAAAAAACGCAGTGTTTTGTGAAAATGGACGACTTTTTGGAGGCTTGCTGTATTTTTGTTTGCTTATACCAATTTCTGGGGTCAAACCAGACAATTATATATATAATATTACATATATATAAATATAAATATATATATATATCATTAATTATCATTATATATCATGGGGAGGTGAACAGGGTATGTAGTAAACAAAGCCCATCCGTGTTGGTTCCGCTGCTCTTCACCCATTTGCTTGGTGAAACGCCGCACATTTCATGAATGACACCTGAAAAAGTGGAAACCCAGCATTTCCCCGGTCACAAAAAGCCACACGATACAGAAACCCAGCATAAATAAACAGCAAACCTGCGAAAACAAAGCTGCATTTGTCCAAATTGCTACAGAGAGCAGTGTATGTCTCAAACAAAAACGCCAAACACAAGTGTATGTCGATGTCAGACAAACATTCGAATTACTGTGCTTTGTGTTCTTCAGGCTGTCACATGGACATTGCGACAAAATGCTGACAACACTCATGTGCTGTGTATATATAAATATATACATACATACGTATAGCTATGGCCCAGCAAAATTAAAACCTTCCAAGATTTTCTTCTGATCTTGAAATACTAAAATACTCTTACATGACTTAAGCTCTGAAAAGGGCTACCCGTACCCCTAAATCTACCTGAGCCATTATACTGGTTGGTTAGTAAGTTTTCCTATCATGGGTTATTTCATAATCACATATAATCGCCAGGGAACTAAGTATAGTATAATAACCCATCAACCATCAATGCCACTTTTGTATAGTAATAAAACCGGCAAAACTCAGAAACATCGATGGTTAAGTCCTCAAACAAATCCAATCAACCAGGCTTCATAAGGCTATTTTTATTGGCCCACCTATTGGTTGAACGACCCGTCCCCCCAAAAAAAGAGCCGGCCGAGCAGCCTGGGGCTGCACCAATGTCGCGATTCCCGCGGTTCTCCAGGGCACTGTGAACTTGGCGGACCACCTGGTGTTATAGGGGCCCCATGGGCCCCAACTTGTGAGGGTTTGAATCCCAACTTGTGCCATAGAAAAGTGCACCCCCAAGTTTTTGGAGTGTATGGTTTATGGCACAAATTTTGATAGAGTTCATGGTACGGTTTATGGTTTATCTAACCACAGAACTACACTTCACCCGTTGATCCCAGGGAAAGGAATAGTTCGGATACATGGTTTAGTAAGTTGGGTAGATGCTTTGGTATATTATATGAATTTCAGTTGCCATTTCAGTAACCTATATCGGAGGTATCTACCACATGTCAGGTCTATGTAAGAACTAAGTTTCAGGAGATATACCCCCAGTTTCTATGGCAAATATGGTGCCTACATACCTTACAGGGTACCTGAAGTGCCCCCATCAATGGCTATACTCATCACCAAGTTCGGCAATGATCCCAACACAAATCATTTGCCCTTGTGGCAAACCCAATTTCAGAAACCTCGGGGATGGCTTATTGTTTGGTTTCCGACAGATCCGATCGTGCCATAGCGTGCCCAGTCCGTCCCCCGAAAGATCCGATCGTTTAAGGCTCCCATTCTTGTGGTATCATTTAGGTGCATCCTAAAGTGTGGGAACCAAGTTTATGGCCGTCAAAACATGGGATTTGGGGCTACTCTTCAAACGAAGCCATACAAATACAGGCTATGGCCGGCAAAAATCCTCAAAATATAGGTGCCAATGATCCTTTTCTGACCTTTTCCTATTCAACAATTAAAACAAATGGAGGTTTCCTGAAATGGGAGTACCCCCAAATCATCCATTTTAGTAGGATTATCCATTATGAACCATCCAGCTATTGGGGTACCCTCATTCCAGGAAGACCCTAAATTGGGTCCAATCATTTTTACCCATCCGCATTTGTTCATAGGGATTGAACCCGTTCAAAAGGTGACCCTCCCAATAAGTCCTCTGGCATTGATCACCTTTTGGGCTTGGTTGAATCTCCACTTGGGGGCTGCAGTTCCAGTTACAAGTAAATACATCATCTGAAAGTTGTAGGAGTGTATAATAGTGAATATAACATATATAACCATAGTTGTAGGACTATTTGTTCCCGACCTATGAGGACTACTACCATAGTTATACTGTTCTTTTGGTCCCGCATCCCCAAGCATTCCACGGATCTGGGGCCCCTGGGGATCCCTGACATCTACTCTTTGGGAAATGTCGCCCTTGATCTCCATGAGACGAAAGCGGTACTCCTTGCCCTGAGACGGAAAACATACGAACAACGCAGCCGGACGTGCGTTGCATGGACGTTTACACATATACATGGAGAAGTACATATACATAAACACGGGTCAATGCACGCACATTCTTGAAGCACATACGCATATGAAACACACTTAATACATACACTTATACAAGTGCATAGACATGTGCCCATGTGCAAACACATGGAATATCACCTTCTGGAGGACTCAACCACTGGATTACCCCCTACACATCATGTCTGAACGTGATGCATTAATTCCCCCAAAAGCGAAAAGGCATGATATTTCATTATTTCATTATATATATATTATATGCGATGAACAGCAAATCCCATATGATTATATATATATACACAATATAACTTCAATAAAACATCCTTACAACATAGAAAATACTACATATATATATATATATACGCGAGGGGACTGAAGTTCTCCGATGCCATCAGCTGTGTTTGAGTGTCAACATGTAAAAAAACAGCTGGCGCCTAGGTAATTTGCATTTTTTTCAACAGTGGCAACGTCCTTTTCAGCATCATGTTGAACGGATCATTTTTTTTCGTCCGTTTTAAAGCAGAGTCATCTTGTGCCACAAATCATGTTCTCAGAAGTCAGAAATCGCATCTTTTGGTGTAAAATTGTGAATTTTCATCGTATAGTCATGGCGTGGTCATGTAAAATTGAGCAAATGTACTGTGTTTTCTCAGGCATTTTGCGTCATGCTACTTTTGCACTGTTATTTGCACTGAATTGGCAATGTGTAGAAAATTGCAAGTGCTGACAGTCAGGCGATTTTTGTGTTTTCATTCTATATAGCACACTGTGAACACTGAATGTTTAGTCAGCAGCGCGCACGCAACAACGGTGAAACGTTTTTTTCATCCTCCCAGCAACGTAGCATCAACGTAGCATGAACATGACAGTAACATGCCCCACCCCACCCCACCCCTCCCAGCAACGTAGCATCAACGTAACATGAACATGACAGTAACATGCCCCACCCCACCCCACCCCTCCCAGCAACGTAGCATCAACACGTAAAAGAACATGACGGTAACATGCCCCACCCCACCCCACCCCACCCCACCGCTTCTCCATAGGAGAACCCCAGGCCCCTCGGGTATATATATATAATTATATATATATACAATTACATAATGTATATATATATATTATATGCATATTAATACATCCGTATATACCGAATATATCTATTCATCTGTGAAGCTCTGGCCTCAAGGGCCTCCGCTTTGTGCTGTTGCACCTCGTCTCAAAACGAGGCAAAAAACAGACGTCCCAGTGAGGCCTTGATGGATATATTGTATAGATTGGATGTAGATGGATGTAGATGATACCCTCTGGTAATTTAACATAGCTATTGAAACTGGTGATTTATAGTGGATTTTCCCATTAAACATTGTGATTTTCCATAGTTATGTAAACGTTTACCAGAGGGTAATATGGGTGTCCAGTTGCATCCTATTCTGTTGGACGATTCCCATCGTGGTCAGGGAGTTGTAAGCCATCCAATCCATCCAACATGAATTCTCTACCCTCCGGCGCCCTCAAACATGGCTGGAAATCTCTTATGAATGGAAGTTTTTAGCTGGGAAAATCATCTATACTATAAATGGGGAATTTTCCATTACAGTGCCATGTTAGCGAGCGCTCGGTCCTCCTTTTACCGTAGCGCATTTTTTTTTTTAAATCCACGTTAACTAAAGTGACAATTCGGAGGTTTACTTCCATGTTAGTTGCAATGGGGGGGGGTAAACTGCAAATTTGTGTTCTTTGGATCTGAGCCCTTTTTTTTTGGCTAGTTCTTTTTGCCACGAGTTCCCCGGGAATCCTGGGCATTTGTTGATTAACGTAGAAATTTTGATTTTTTCAAGATAAAGCTGGGAATGCCTCCATTTTTTAACAACCAACGATTGGCACGGATAACTTACATAGAAATTTGCTACTTGAAGTCGGATGTGGGCAGTGCCATGTTAGCGAGCGCTCGGTCCTCCTTTTACCGTAGTGCAAAAAAAATTCTTCCACGTTAACTAAAGTGACAATTCGGAGGTTTACTTCCATGTTAGTTGCCAAGGGCGGGGGTAAACTGCAAATTTGTGTTCTTTGGATCTGAGCCCTTTTTTTTTTTGGCTAGTTCTTTTTGCCACGAGTTCCCCGGGAATCCTGGGCATTTGTTGATTAACGTAGAAAATTTGATAAATTTTGATTTTTTCAGATAAAGCTGGGAATGCCTCCATTTTTTAACAACCAACGATTGGAACGGATAACTTACATAGAAATTTGCTACTTGAAGTAGGATGTGGGCAGTGCCATGTTAGCGAGCGCTCGGTCCTCCTTTTACCGTAGTGAAAAAAAATCTTCCACGTTAACTAAAGTGACAATTCGGAGGTTTACTTCCATGTTAGTTGCAATGGGGGGGGGTAAACTGCAAATTTGTGTTCTTTGGATCTGAGCCCTTTTTTTTTTGGCTAGTTCTTTTTGCCACGAGTTCCCCGGGAATCCTGGGCATTTGTTGATTAACGTAGAAATTTTGATAAATTTTGATTTTTTCAAGATAAAGCTGGGAGTGCCTCCATTTTTAAACAACCAACGATTGGAACGGATAACTTACATAGAAATTTGCTACTTGAAGTAGGACGTGGGCAGTGCCATGTTAGCGAGCGCTCGGTCCTCCTTTTACCGTAGCGCAAAAAAAATATCTTCCACGTTAACTAAAGTGACAATTCGGAGGTTTACTTCCATGTTAGTTGCAATGGGGGGGTAAACTGCAAATTTGTGTTCTTTGGATCTGAGCCCTTTTTTTTTGGCTAGTTCTTTTTGCCACGAGTTCCCTGGGAATCCTGGGCATTTGTTGATTAACGTAGAAATTTTGATAAATTTTGAATTTTTCAAGATAAAGCTGGGAATGCCTCCATTTTTTAACAACCAACGATTGGAACGGATAACTTACATAGAAATTTGCTACTTGAAGTAGGATGTGGGCAGTGCCATGTTCGCGAGCGCTCGGTCCTCCTTTTACCGTAGTGCAAAAAAAATATCTTCCACGTTAACTAAAGTGACAATTCGGAGGTTATGTTAGTTGCAATGGGGGGGGTAAACTGCAAATTTGTGTTCTTTGGATCCGAGCCCTTTTTTTTTGGCTAGTTCTTTTTGCCACGAGTTCCCCGGGAATCCTGGGCATTTGTTGATTAACGTAGAAAATTTGATAAATTTTGATTTTTTCAGATAAAGCTGGGAATGCCTCCATTTTTTAACAACCAACGATTGGAACGGATAACTTACATAGAAATTTGCTACTTGAAGTAGGATGTGGGCAGTGCCATGTTAGCGAGCGCTCGGTCCTCCTTTTACCGTAGTGAAAAAAAATCTTCCACGTTAACTAAAGTGACAATTCGGAGGTTTACTTCCATGTTAGTTGCAATGGGGGGGGGTAAACTGCAAATTTGTGTTCTTTGGATCTGAGCCCTTTTTTTTTTGGCTAGTTCTTTTTGCCACGAGTTCCCCGGGAATCCTGGGCATTTGTTGATTAACGTAGAAATTTTGATAAATTTTGATTTTTTCAAGATAAAGCTGGGAGTGCCTCCATTTTTAAACAACCAACGATTGGAACGGATAACTTACATAGAAATTTGCTACTTGAAGTAGGACGTGGGCAGTGCCATGTTAGCGAGCACCAATTTGGCACCATTGATTTTGAAAGGTTGCATCCTCAATCGCTCGGACATGACAGGGGTGAGAAGATAGATGCAAAGAAGAAAAAAATGATATGGCGGTCAGTCTGGGGGTTTTAGGGATCGCCCTAGAAGGATGTATTCAACATGAGGGGAGAACATGTTAACATAGAAGTTGCCAACCTGATGTCTGGACCCTCAAGTTACTTCCACGTAAGGGTTTTTAGTCTCAGTTTTCACACTTCCATGATGAATATGTTACTGACATATCTGATGAGCTACTTCCATGTAAGAGATTCACGGTCAGTTTTTCTGCATTTGCTGGCCCGGTAGCCCAGTTTCACTTTTTCCCCAGGAATTGGACGTAAACGACTTCCATGTAAACCGACAGGTTTTTCCATCCTGACTTCCACGGTAAAATGACCCGGTGTATACTATAAATGAGGAATTTTCCATTACAATGTTTGATCAATTACCTCAGGGTAAACCTCATCTCGGCAATAAAAAATAATGATATACCCAACCTAAAACTGAACCCAGGCTGGGGATGGTTCCCTTTATTCAACTGAACTTTCATGTGTCTCAACCATTGGCAAGGGTTTTTAGGGACAACAACTTTGATCCAAATTCTTGCTGGTGGAATCTCCCTTTGTTCCAAATACACTTTCTTTTGATTTGCCGTCGTACTTCTCCAAAACCTTGCCTTTGAATCATCCACGACTCATCCCAGAACCATCCAGAACCGCACTTCCAGCTGCTTTTCAGATCACCTGCCAGGCGTGCGATCTGCCGTCGGTGGCGCTGCGTAGGGCGCGATATAGGGCCCGTAACGGTGAAACGAGGAGCGGGGAGCAGGGGAGCAGAGCAGGGCCCACAAGCTCTGGTACAATGTGGGGCCCCAATTGCGGTTTCCGTTGGCTATCTCACCGGCTTTAGAACATGAGTATAATGGATGATTATGGATGATATCCATAGATTGAACATAGACCACCACAACTGATGGACCGCACATTGTATGATCTTCTACCCATTCTTAGTCTACTCAAGCTAGGATTGAACTCATTGAATTCTGTCTGGGTCTGGACGACTGCTCACCCTAGTTGGTCTGCTTTCAGAAAGCGCCGCCGGTTGGGTGTCGAGCCAACTTCTGATAGTAGCTATAGCGGCTACAGGGGATGGCTTGATGGTCCATGTAGTTCCATGATTTACCTATAAAAAATGGTGATTTACTATATAGCAATGAAATTACCAGAGGGTCTATATATCCCCAGATTTGTTGAACGTCAACCCTGGGACTACAATCCCAGGATTGACCCTTTGAAACCACCACTCCGTCGATAAATGCCGGTCGACACGGATGCTGGGTTTTTGCACCGGAGCTGATTGGTGGTGAGAGTGGCTGCCTTTGGAATGTCTGCATTTGTTGAAAAATATACCCCAAACTTAATGGTTTATCATCAGTATATATATATATTATTAAATAATTAATAATCTCCCTTGAAATTGCCATGTTGGGAGCTTCCACCATTTTCAAACACACCCACATATATCTTAAATTTCCAAGTTGGTTCTGACTACAGTATATGCACTGAAATATCACGAAGATATCACCATTTTGACTGAAAATCAATGTTATTAACTTGCAATCGCTTACATAGCTAGATCCAGCAAACGTGGAGTGGGATCCTTAGACCCCACATTGACATTGCGTAGTAGGGGAGGAGCCCATACCGACACGTGACGTACCGCATGCAGACGAGCAATGTCCACCGGTCCAGCTTTTTTTGGGCTCCCCGGATTCCAAGAAAATCCCTACAACGTGGCCTTCCCAGATATAAGGTTGTTGGCAAAAAAACTTTTAGCTATCGTTATATAAGTTATAAGTAACACAAACTACATTTTCTTGATATTGGAGTTGCAAACCAACTGAACGCTATCTTGATTATCTTGGGGGCCATTGGGGGCCCCACATTGTACTAGTAGGAAAACAAATCGTTGATTATGGGGAGGGCTTACCGTTGGTGACCATTCTAGAACAAATGGTTCATTGAGGGTTGCCGCCCATCTATGAATCAAACAGCGAGTGAGACTAGCTGGTTTTGGTCGACAGAATCAAGGTAAGCGGTAAGCCAAGTAAGCTCATAGCTCCAATGGTCTTCTGTTTCCTTTTCTTAATGGTAAGGGTTCCATCAATCTAGGCTGGCGATAGACACGCCTAGACACGCCCATTATGCCTGATGTTGTTTCCATGTTTGTCAAGCCCGGAATTTATTGGAGAGCTGGATGGTCTTCCTGCCGTTTCCCAAACCACCCGTCCACGGGTTTCCGATGACGCAGTTATGTACTTTGGACACAGAGATAGAGAGAGAGAGAGAGAATGTATGACATGACATAACCAGACATGACATGAAAACTATACACATGACATCACGCAAAAAAATGGATGGATATGGGATAGTATGCAAGTCTGAGGAGGATTAATGGCCCAAACCGCAGGGCATTGCTCTGACCAAAAAGACCTGCCATGGCCCACAGTAAGGAACGCTCCAGGAGCTACAAATCGTATTTTGCTCCGTACGTATCCATGTGGATGACGTCATTGGCCAGGTAGCCCTTAAATTTGAGTGTCTAGTTTGACCATGTGCTTGTTTGCTTTTCTTTTCAATCAATCTTCAACATTTGAGGTGTTGTATTGGCTGGAATTGACCACCCCGGAATACTTAAAACAACACGAATTGATACGAATTGGGTCTGTCAAAAAACGCAACGTGCAAACAACTATGCTACACGTGAAAGCTAGAGGATGTAGTAGTCTTTGTACATGTCGTTTTCTTTTTCAATCGTCGTGCGTTGCAAAGCCGCTTGTCGCGACAAACCTATAGATTCCAACACGACGAAGTACAAACATTGCCTGAAGAAAACATATGCACCAACACAAGCTGACAGAACAAACACAAACAAGCATATTAACTAAACTATATAAAACATACCAAACAAGAAGTTCGGTGCTTCGCTGAATTTGCCAGTTTACCATTCTTCCATATTTTTCCAGGCAAAAGTCCGTACTACGTCTTGATACAAACCTGCTCTTCAGCCCCTTCTTTCGGGACTGACCGTGCAACGACGCTCGATTTTTTTGTGGAGCAGAGAGCCCTGCTGCGCAGCTGCGATGACAAGGGACCGCACTGCAGCGCTCAATGGCGGCGCTCAACTGAACAGCGACACCGAGACACCAGGATTTTTCACCTCAACTCGGGGAGATTCGCACCTCCGAATCATCGTTCATCCCAACTCGGATCCCCCAGTTTGGGCACTGGATTGCACTGGATTGACCTTCCCATGCCCGGATCAGGATAGATCACATGCCTAGAGGACCATCATCACCTATCCCTTGAGATTCCTGAATAGAATTGAGACAATTAACAGTTGCAAAATGTAGATGGTTCTCCCTTTGGTGGAGCTTTCGTGGACCGCAATTTTTTTTTGTTTTCTGGATATGACCTAAGCCCTCCAAATGACTATATATATAATGCTCAATGTTCCCATGGATGTCCATTTCCAATAATTGTTCCATAGTTGTTTTTCGTACATGTCCCATGGTTCTCGCAGTTTCCCATCATTGTCCCATCACTTTCCCATCATGTTCCCATCATTTTTCCCATTATTGTTCCATCATGTTCCCAGGATTTTCCCTCATGTTCTCATCATGTTCCCATCATTTGCCCATCGTTTCCCGCCCATCACTTTTCCCATCACTTTACCCATCATGTTCCCATCACTTTCTCACTGTCCTATCATTTTCCCATGATTTCCTCTTCATAAATGTCCGCTTTTGCTTTTGTTCACCATGGGTCCACACCTTGCGACCACCTGGCGGCCAAAAAGGCGGCATCCAAGGCACCACCACCGCAAGGTGACCAGGCACGGGTCTTCCTTCAAAGCCCATGGCAATGGCCACCTGACGAAGTGACATGGCATATATTACGTATATATTGGATCTATTTCTATAACGATGTATGTATACATACATATGTATATATATATATACTATATATATATATAATACATTTATATACGAGCCCGGTCCCTGGAGCGCCACACCCCCCCAATGGTATGGCCCCCCCCACACTCCACCTCCCAAACCTTCCATTTGCACGCTATTTGCAGCATTTGGAAGGCACCGCCTCCCATTTGTACGCTATTTACAGCATTTGGGAGACATCCTTCCGTTTGCACGCTATCTGTAGCATTTGAGAGCCACAACCTCGTCACTGGACCCTGTCTAGCTGTAGATGTCTAACATATCAATCTAGCACATACTACCCAAAACATGTTTATGTGCTGCCTATAGCGTACCTCACACATGGCTTACAACTCATTGTATGCCTTTATGCTACGCTGCTACATAGTTGCTACCTATAACATATATACTCAAAGCGTACCTATGCACACCTATACAATACTATATGCTTGGATGCAGCATGTACACAAAAAACTAATATATATATATACATACATACATACATGCATGCATACATACATACATTACATTACATTAACATACATACATACATACATAACATTACATAACATTACATTACATTACATTACATTACATTACATTACATTAACATTATATTACACTACACTACATGACATTACATTACATTAACATAAATACATACATACATACATAACATAACATTACATCACATTACATTAACATTATATTACACTACACTACATGACATTACATTACATTACATTACATACATACGTAGACATATACACTACCTAACTATAATGCCCAACTATACTGTATGCGTATTTACTCCCTTTAAGCTCCCTAGGGTCCGTTTATAATATACGCATATACTCTCTATATACTGGGCATCAACCACTACTTACAGCTGCGCAAACACTGCCCATGTAGGACTGTTGTTGTTGGCGCCCCCCCCCCAGGCCACAGGGGGGCAGGGAACCATCTGGCTGGGGGAGGGGGGGTGTGGTGATCCCTGCTCATACATATATATATATATATATATATGTATATATGTATAGATATATATATATATGTATATGTATATATATATATATGTATATGATATGTATACATACATATATATATATGTATGATATATATGTATATATATATATATATCATACATATATATATAATATAATATATATATATGTATCTAGACTATCCTCAAGACTGGTGAAAGTGCTATTTTTCGGTTAAGGCACAACTCTAAAGGGTACATGCAGCGTCTAGAAATATACATATTAGATAAATATATATATATACATGTGTAAACAAATAATTCGGTCACCTCAAACCATTTGGGGACTATCATAATTTGAGGGTGAATCAAACACACATCATTCCAGTGATGTCGCCACGTGAGGTCAATGTATACATATATCATATATATATATATATACATATGCATAATAATCAATTCTTTGAACCTCAAAGTACCCATAAATGCTTCTCAAACTAAAATAGTGGAGTAAACAATAATTATGGGGGTGTTCTTGAGGATCTACGTGTGTGTATGCAAATATAAAATTGTAATAATAATTATATATAATTGATATCTTATGCCAAATGGGGGATCTATATATATATATATGCAAACAATGGTGGTTTTGGGTTTTGCTCCGACATCCAATGGGAAGCGTCAACCAACAATGTCCAACCTATGGGCCTTGTCCAAAAGCAAGGAATGGTTCAATCTATGGATGCGTTTGTTATAGTTATATTATAATCATATATTATAGTGAATTTATATACGTACAGTTATCCCATTATGTAATTATAACTATTATGAAATTTGTTTTCTCAACTATGAAATTTTGGTTACCCCATTTTCAGACAAATCCATACAATCATATACAATCCATTTCATCTCTGGTAGGGAAATAGATGTTTCCTTTATTGCCAGAGTAGGTAATCAGAAGTTCGCCAATTTCAACATCTGGTGAATACAAAGAACCATCGTGCAAAGGCCCCCATGTTCAGGTTCCATGTGTCAAGGTTCAAGATGGGTAGCAATGAGCAACCATGGAAAGGAGGATGACACTGACGACGCAAACACTACTGAGTCGGACTACTGGAATGTGCTACACTATCAATATAGTACGACTACGGCTATAGAACATATGGAGCCCAAAAACTTTAAATTGGTTACTACCATTTTCCCTATTGAACTGGCTATTTGGGGGTTATACCCCATTTTTGGTCAGAACCACATCATGTCTTGAAATCAAAAATATACTTCCAGGCACCAGCCTTTACATGTATATCCCCACCTGCCAGGTAAAGGTCTCTAGATTTTAACAAAGGTGCAGCTCCTTCCTTCCTTCTTCTTCGTTCCTTTTTCTTCCTTCTTCTCCTTCCTTCTTCTCGCTTCTTCTTCCTTCTTCCCTCCTCGTCTCCTCCTCCGGATCCGAGCCATATCAATAGCGTGAGCTCCGGATGCAGTGGGCCACGCCTGGGCCCGAACATAGAATGTCAGATTTATGCCAGAAAGATTGCCAAATAGAGAGTCGGAACATATGTCAGGTAGAATGCCAGAAAGAAGGACAGAAAAAATGCAAGAAAGAATGTCAGAATGGATGTCAGAGAGTGCCATAAAGAATTCCAAATAGAATGTCAGAATTTAAATCAGATAGAATGTAAAATGGTCTGCTGACATCTTTGTTTCTAGACATGTTCAAACATCCCACATGCTTTACCTATCAGCCACATGACAGGTTGAATGGAGAAGCGCAGCTGCAAACGACCACGGCCAGTCACATGGAAAAAAGTGAACAGTTGTCCAAAAGTCCATGGTGGGGATCACCCAAAGTAAAGTAATCTGTTTTCGCTATCATACACGTATTTATACAACTATCTTATATGGTATACATTAATACATTACCCTCTGGTAATGGTAAACAAACATAGCTATTGAAAATGGTGATTTATAGTGGATTTACCCATTCAGAACGGTGATTTTCCGTAGTTATGTTAGCTTACCAGAGTGTATTACCACCGACTGGGGTCGGCCGGAATTCGTCCCTTCCGATCAAAAAAGCGGCCGCCTCAGAGTAGCTTATGGAGGCCGTGAATTCATGACCAGCTTTCGTCCAGACGGTGAACTTCAAGGAGTTCATATCGAGATTATTCACCACCTGCGGATGAAAAAAGGAATCCGATTGGAAAATCCCACCGAAGATCCTGCCATTTAATCTATGAAGGCGAATGGTGGCGCGACGACTGCGCGGAGCGATTTGTGTCCCGGAGATCATCTTGAAGGGGTCCATAATAATGTTCGATTTCAATCTATTTCAGCAGTCCCGCGAAGCTCGGACAAGTGAAATCTCTGAGCCTTATTAGCCGTAACATTTGGTCAAAAAATCACTAACCTCAAACCTTAAATCATCTAAGATCTCTGATGATCTTAGGAAAGTCAGCCAAATCATCCCCAATCCTGTAGCCATCACTCTTGATACGGAGTGAAGTCAGATCCAGGAACCGATCTGCTTTGAAGTTTGCAAACATCATCCCATTTGCAGCCGCACCCATGTATAATATATATATATGTATATTATACATTGTTATATAAGTTATGATATAATGTGCAATATGCATATACATATATGCATATCCCTATATCATATATGTATATACTATATTTTGTAAACTAATATGTGCAATATATACCATATAACATAAAGTAATATAACATATACTATGTATATGTGCAGGTATATACATGATACGTACATGGGTGCGGTTACATGGCCATGAGGGCGCCTCAAGAATGTCTCCAACTTCAATTTGAGGTAACGAAGAAGCTATCCGTGTAACACGTTGATTGATCCGACTGCAAATGCGTCCCGTGCGGTTTAAGAACCTCAAGCGGCGTAGTGGCGTGGGCCAGGCTAGTGGCGATGGCAATCTTCCCACCCTCTATGTAATATATGGATTTCCCGTCACTTTGGTATTTTTCAGAAGATTGGCCAGGCATCAAAAGTATCAATTGGACATAATGAATATATTGCATATCATCATTCCAAATTGCGCCGAACGTACAAAACATGGTTCAAACCAACAATCAATATTTCGATGGGCACCCTCCACATGACAGGGTCCTTGGGGCAGGTGAATGTGGGTCAAAACAGGAAACCTAACAGCGGGATGTCCATCTATAGCTGCTATCACCACTACAAACATTGACTTATAAAAATGATAATACATATAGCTACTTCGGGGTAAAGCACACCAGTTGAAAGGGTACCGTTCTTGGAAGATCTAGGTACCAGTATTTCCGGCTTTGAAATCAATTTCCTGTATTTGTTGGCAGTGTAATTACCGGCTGTTGCTTCCTGGCGATCCCTGAGGTATGCCATGCATTTCCCAAGCCTGGCGCTTTCCAAAAATGTCGGCAGCGGCAAAGCCCGTTTGAAAACATCATTCCCCATTTTCAAATGGTCTTCATTTGGGGTAAACTCGCCGAATCCACCATTTTGAGAAAAATCCATCCAAAGTGGGGCCCTCCAGAGAACCAAGTTGGTTGATAAATAGGTTTACAATACCGTTTGTGGTAAATATATCTTAGATTCTTAGGTAGATGAACGAAACGCAACACACATTCCACTGGGGGGCACAAATCCGTTTGTCTGAAAACTTGTAACAAATGTTGATAGTTTATCATCATTTCCCCTTTTTGTTAACCATCTATTAAATTGCCCTAAATTGGGGTATCTTCCATTTTGGACACACCCAACTATCATATTCTTGGTTAGTCATATGCCATTATATCCATATGGCATCCCCATTTGCAAAGGATTGTCCCATCAAAATCCCATTATAAAGTCTATTTAACCACAGAGACACACACACACATGCCTTTCCGTTCGGCCAAGGGATCCAGGCGACCCTTTTGGAAAATGTCAAGTTGGTTAGTTATATCAATTATCATATGTTCCATCTTATACTCTCTCTATATATATATATTTTAATGATACATCCCATCATATACCCATGACTAATATATTGATTTATAATGATTTATATATATCCAATTAATATCTTGAACTTTAGCTATCCAGGCGACATTGTTCACGACCAGAAATCCATCCCCACGTGTCATCGAAACGTCAAGCGATGGCCGAAAGGACACAGAGATGATCTTCTGAATGTCGGAGCTCCGAGGCAATCTGAGAGAGAAAATGATCCCGACACCATCTGCGCGGCTCAATTCGCCGGCCGTGAAAGCGATGATATATCTCTCGCTGCCTGGCAAAAAGAAAAAAAAACACCAAAGAAATAAGGAATGGAACGGTGGCTGAGTAGGGGAAATGGTGGTCAGTCACTTGGTTTCACTAGACAACTTAGGATTTAATCATCAAACATAGATCTAAATCAACTGATGAAGGATGATGCAACTGGTCTGCTTCGTGTTGTCTCAGATAAGGCAGGACTCAGGAAGGAGGTTGAGCCAGACAAATATGCCAAAGTCAGTTGGGATTATCTTCCCACTTCGCTTGAAAATAGAAGATATTTGAAACCAGCAATCCAAGATCATGTCATCTTATGAACTGTCTGGATTTCACTGGTTGAAAAAAGCATTCCCCCATAGTAAAAAGATACAGTTCTAAAGTATCCAATGAGTTTTTCCCCAACAATGAATCCAACAAAAACCACAGTCTCAGAAGGTGAAACTGTCTACTATGAAGGTTTCCTAAAATAGGGCTACTCTCATATAATCCTAGATGTTTATCCAGTTTAGTATATCTTAGTGTTGAAACATATTGAAACCTATGGTGACTTGGGGATTGCTCCGTCGAAAATGAGGACAACATACGGCACCTGCTGTTGAAGTAGCGACGAGTTACTCACGACAGCGATAGCTATCAAACGGATGATGCTACCGGAACCAACTCGTTTTCCCATCGATGGAGCACATCATTTAGTGGAAAAATGACGGATTTCGCCGTGGTGATTTACCGGAAGTTACTAAACATGACCACTTCTTTTTATCTTTTGATAATGTCATTTTGACCAATCTCGAACGTGAGCCGTGTGAAAAACAAAAAAGAAATTGGTTTTCACAGGGATTCCAAGTCATGGACTGTGATAATCCGCATCAAGTATGCAATGGATGGAAGTATACTGTAACCAACCAGCAAAAATATGTATAGCATATTATATCATGGTGATTCATATAGCTATCCCATTATATCTCCATTCTACCATCGTAAAAATGTCATAGTCGTCAACCAAACATATCAGTTATATCGACTCCCCAGTGTTTGATGAAGCTGATTCCTGGTGTCCCCATTGCGGTTGGCAGCCAACCATCTCCCATGGACAAACTGGACCATGACGCCCATGGAATATTGACCTACAAAACTGGGCCATGTTTGGGGGTTTGATGCCGGTAAATATTCCAGCACCATTTGGATATCTGGGTATGAAAAATGAAGGCAAAGCACCTTGGAGGTGAACTTGATTCTCTGACACCAGGGACAATCCTCGCCCAGGCTTTTTCGCGGCCGCCGTTAAAAAAAAAGGAAAACATCGAGGGTAAACCATGATCTTCCCCGGGATTTTTTGGGGAACACCTGGGAACATCTACTTCCATCAGTTAGAAACCTGGCGAGTTGGGAAACATCGCTAGATGATTTTGACAAAGAGATACCATGTTTTTGCATGGTTTTGCAATCCACATGCTGGGGATTCAAGTACGAAATGCATTGAGCTATCTTTGAGATGGGCGGGAGTTTTAGGGGATTGAGAATGTAGAATTCTGTAGAATGTAGATTTCCTTATTGCTGTAGAGAGGGTGAAAACGTAATTCAACAGGATTCATGGAATAGTGGTTGATATTATATAATGTAAGATACTTCATAGATATATGTTCAAACAACTGCTTAGTACAGATAAATCTATATATATATATACATATATATATATATATATATATCATGTAGGGAAACATGAAGTACTACATGCGACCTGGTTTCAAAAGATACATGATACATCACATATCATAACAATTCATAACATACATCTTTTGGATGCACATTCCAATTGAAGCTATTACTTGATATTAAGGTTGATATCATCAGTATCAAGAATCAGGATGCTTCAACAATGCCAGGCCTTTATTTGGAGGTTTCCATAACTGATCCCCAATAACTGGAGGGTTTATGATGGAAAATCCACCCACAAAATGGGTGGTGTAGGGGTACCCCCGACTTAGCCCAACGCAGCCGAGACTCTGTGACCCCTCTGCTTCTTTGTGAAGGAACGGCAGTCCTGGAGTGATTGAGAGACCAATGGCCATGGCCAGTTCATACTGTCACAAACAATCAGCTTGAAGCGTGACTTATGATGACTTATGTATTGGATTCACCACATGAATTCGCCAAACGCTAGCCGCTTTGGGGATGATTCCATTCGCTCACCATCAATCATGCTAATAGTAAGATCTATGTGGAGTCGCGACAAAAATCGTCCAAATAGATTGGTTTCGGATCAAACATACTGCGGCTCATTTCTTTTTCCCTTCCAGGTGAACTTGACATGTGTAATGGAGCCGTTTCTTCAACTGGTTTGCCATTCAAAAGGGATCTTCCCTTCAAAATGTGGCAGTTGAATCAACCTTAACTCTTGGCCCAAACTAGTATTCCAACTGACTGACGTCCAGTTAATTTGGTAATTCTTCATGTCAACCCTTTTCTGCCAGGCACTCTATGTCTCGCCCCCTCTCTGCCAACTCAACCCCTCCCCGATTTCCACGAGCGGACCCGACCATCGCTGTCCTCGGAAAATACTTCACCCTTGCCCCGGGCCAAGAAACCATGCCTTGAAGAATTGAAGTTCCTGTCCACCCACCTTTAGGGCAACCACGCAAGGGTGCTGTGAATTTTAGGGCGAACGTTGGGGAACAAAAATGCCAACGTAGATCCATGATCATGTGGGCCCCATTCATTGGATTTTAGTGGACCTGGGATATTGAGGGAATACAACTGGGATACATCACCAACAAAATGATAATCACTGTCTTTGGGTGTGTCTGAACATGGAACAAAACCTGAAATTGTTGTTTGAATGGGAACATTGAATTGTAAATGGACTTTAGGGTGCATTTTTTTCAGACAGCTCCACATGGACCATGGAGTTAGCTGACTGGTGATGACAAGGAGATCAAACTGTTGCTGACCAGTTCACCTACTCCGTGGACTCCATGTTCCGTCTATGTAAGGGATGGGGACAATTCAAAAACGATGAAGTGGTTGGTGGATTGAACCCCTCTGAAAATATGAAAGTCAGTTGGGATGATGAAATTCCCAATATATGGGAAAATGTTCCAAACCACCAACCAGTGAATGTAGTTTAATCCATCTGAATGATGATATAATCCTATCTTGGGGACCGAACAAATTTACAATTAGGGGGTATGCATCTAATATCAAGAGACTTGGAGTCTCAATGGATATGGATATGACGCCCAAAAAAAACATATCGTTTAGAAAAAAGTGCGCTTACAATTTACACTCAGCACTTACAATTTGCACTCAATGACTCCAATCTCAATGGGAAATTTCAAGCCCCAATTGTTTGAGTCGGCAGAGAATCCAAATGTGTGTTTTGTTTTTTGTTCTCACAAAACCAAAAAAAACAACAGAAATATCCCAGTTTCAACATGACCCCGGGCTGCACCTATCCAATTCAAAAAGGGAGTCGGAGTCGGCATACCCGGCATACCCGGCATACGCAGTCTCCTCCTTGATTCGATTTCCATCCATCTGTCTACATCTATG
>CAMXCT020006600.1:380000-387500 GCA_947184155.2 Cladocopium goreaui
TTGTCAAGGCCCAATCGTGTAAGTCTGAATACTGGTCAAAGAACCTTTTGGCAAGGTTTTCAGCCCTATCAAATTCCCCAGGGGTGGGAAATGCACCAATGCTATCAAATAAGGCAACCAGCTCATTGAAGGCTGTCAAGCAATCCATCATTTGTACATGGACTGCATCATCGTCATCAAGAACATCAGCCAAGATCCTTTGCAAGCAAGGCAAGAAGTGTTTCACTTCAGCTGCTTTTGCTTCTAGGACAGGGTAGCCCTTGTGAGGCTTGTCTGGCTCAGTGATCATAGACAACCTTAAGTTGTTGAGCCTTGAACTGACCTGCATCAGTGTGTACTGTTCTTTGATTTTCTCAAAGATGAGCTGCAGTCTTTTACTTGGATTGACTGCCTGTCTCTTTGGCCAATCAAAGTAGCAAATATAATGCAAAAGAGACCCTGCAAGGTGTGCCCCAACACCTCTGGAATACAATATGTGCAAGGCATCACCTCTCACAAGAGATGTGCTGACCCCTGGGATGGTAAATAATGGATGGTTGCTCCTTTTGGCAAGGAGTGCCTGCTGTGGGCTGATGTATTCAAATTGCTGCTCTTCCTGCTTGATTATTTTCCAGCTTTTGCCAAGTGGACATGGTGTTTTCTTAAAGGTTGCCTTCTGGCAATCACATTCATGGCATGGGTGTTTGGAAGACCAATGCCCCAGCTTCAAAACATTTGAATAGAATTCTTGGTCCCCTTGAATCGCCCAAACTGCACATCTGTGGTTCCCTTTTGTCAAGGGTTTGCCTGCCATGTCTTTCAGCACCCCTTCTGGCAAGGGGTTGTTCCAAGGGTCTTTTGTGGGATGGATGCCTTTTGTCAAGGCAGTCAGGCTCCATGCCAGCCACATGTCAATGTTCTGCCAAGTTGTTGGCAAACTGCATGATTTGGGCATTGCACAAATAAGAAGGTGTGATTGCAAAGCTTTGTCCTTGCACAAGAGACATCCCCATGACCAAGTCATCAGGCTGTCTCTTGAATGGAATTCACAGCCATCACCATGGATGTAGATGGGAATGGTCTTGGAAGGGGACAATACTTTGCCACTTTTGGCAAGTGGTTCAACAAGCCTTGGGTCTTTGGCTCCTTCCACACCATGCCAAAAAGCAGAGGAATCATGGGGGCAAAACAACCTGTCAAATTCTTCAGGATAGTTTTCATGGAGGTTGGAAAAGAGTAGGTGTGGAAGGAGGACAGCAGCTTCTCCAGTGATTTCCTTCTGTGTTTTCAAATCAAACATAGGCACATTGACATTTTTTGGTTCAGGCAGCTTCATGTTCTTGCAACACAAGGTGGTCATGTCCATGTGGCAATTACCGACATTGCTTCCAAAGCTGCCACATTTGGCTAAGTCTAACAGGTCTTTATGTTGGCAGCCTGATAGCATAGCCAAATGGGCCAGCTCAGCCACCTGGGTTGCTGAAAGCCTTCCTTGGCTCCAGAGCTGCAAAAGCCTCTGGCACAAAGGGTTGCTTCCTTCCTCATTCTGCTCTTCATCCTTTTGACAAGGAGTGGACTTTGCTACTTCCAATTCCCAACCTCTCTGCCTCTTACACCTGCTTCCAGAAGCCATTCTGCAATCTCTTTTGCCAAGAGGTCAGGCACCACCCTTTGGACAAGAGGTTATATAAACTGAGTCTGAAAAGCAACACCTTTTGACAAGGAGTACTGGCACAACCATGTGAAAAGAAGTAAAGGCGTATCCTTTGGACAAGGAATAAAGGCTTAACCTTTTGACAAGCTGATAAGCCAAATGGCTGCAGGTGTGAGCATGCACTTAGCTTGAAAGAAAACACAAAAAAAAACTTGTACAGTGGTAACCCCTTATACTGCTGTGTTCAACTGACAAACTAAACCAAACACTGAAAGGGATTAACTGCACCACCACCCACCCAGAAGCAGCTGCCCTTTTTCACCACACAAGCTTTGTGCTGTGTCTTTGCTGTCTCATCCTTTTGGCAAGGATTTCCACAGCTTGCAAAACTGTACAAATCCTTTCAGCAAGGATTTTCTCTCCATGTGCCCTTTTGCCAAGAGCTTCAGGCTATATCTTCCCTTTTGGCGACAGGTATGGATTGTGCCCTTTTGTCAAGAGCTCCAGGCAAAATCTCCCCTTTGGCCAAGAGGTCTGCAGAGTGCCCTTTTATCAAGAGCTATTTCTTTGATGCTCTGCTGGCAGCTTTGTGTGCCAGCTGCCTCAATTCTTTTGCCTCATCTTTGACTGCCTTGAGAGCTGATCCAGTTGCAATCAGGCAATCCTTGGCTTTCTTGAGGCTCATGGACTGGTTCCCCCTTGGCCAAGATCTGCTTCAAGACCTTCTCCTGGCACTGAAGCTTCTGCAAGATCTCCTCTGTGTCCTTCTTGCCCTGCTTGGTGATCCTCTTTGCCTTCTCAGCTTCCTCCAGTGCATCATTGCAGTCTGCTTTCAAAGCAGCTGCTTGGTCCTTTGCCCTTTTGGCCTTTGAGAGCAAGGCTTTCCATTGCTCTTCCTCAGGTTTTTCTTCTTCTTCATCATCATCCTCCCCCTGCTTGTCCTCTATGGCCAGCTGTGCCCTGCCTTTTCCTTTACCTTTTGACAAGGTCTTTCTTGGGCCTTTGGACCCACTGCTTTTGCCATGTCCTTTTGTCAAGGACTTGTTCCCTTTGCCCCAGGCTTGTGCCCTTTGCAGCTGGGTGGTGGGGTCAAGATCCATGAGGTAGTCAAACTCCTCATCATCCTGTTCCTCTGCTTCATATTCCTGTCCTCTGCTCCACTCCTTTCCTCTCTGCACTCTGGTCTCCTTGACCAGATCTCCTTTGTCCCTATAGTTGAAGACCCCCCAGGTGAAGGGATCTTCTCTCCATTCTATGCGACCACTGGCAACATGGGCATCAAACTCATCCTTCCCAAACTGGGCAACCAGTTCCACTTCACTTTTCCATTGTTCCCTTTTGGCAAGGGTTTGCACATGTGACAGCGACTCCTTCCAGTGCATAAACCTTGGAACATTTGTCCTCACAAGGTACAGTGCCACTTCCTGCCCCTTCTCTCCTTTGGACTTTTTGTCAAAGTCTTTCTTTTCTTTGGCAGTCTTGCTTTTCATATGTATGTTGTGCTTTGACCATGCTTTGCTGTGGTCACTTTTGTTCATCATATCTCTTAGGTTTGCAGCTGCCTCATCAGGGTTCTCGGAATTTCTCAGATGCTTTCTGAACCTTTTCAGCCAAAGTGAGCTTCCCCAGTTTGGCTAGGTTGGCTCTTTTCAGCTTCATAGTCCTTTGACCCCTTTTGGCAAGAGGTTTCTTGTCTGTGCTGGACCCTGTTCCTTTTCCTGTCATATTTTTGGACCCTTTTGGCAAGGGTTTGGCTTTCATTGATTTCATCACCTTCATTACATTTGCTTTCCCTTTGGGCAAGGGATTCTTTTTCATTGCCTTTGGGGGCATTATCCTTTTGGGCCAAAAGCCTGCAGATACCAAGTGCTGTCAACCCAAACACATTGGACCCCATTGGAACCACACTACACACCCAACATTGGAACCATGTCCTGGGTAGAAACAAAAACAAATAACAACCATGAAAAACAATTTCAAATGGAAAACCAACACATTTCATGCCAAAAAAACATGTCAACACTCATGATCATTTTTTCAGAAAAAATTGAATTTGATCAAATTTGATCAAACTCATTTTTTTTGATTTTTTTGTTTCTGTCAGGTATTTTTTTGTTTCAGGTTGTGGTTGACATGGTATTCCTTGACAAAAGGAACAATTGTGGATGAAATTAAGTGAAACCACACTCATAATGGATAAAACAATGAACATTTACTGTTGAAAACCATGTGGAACCAACACACAGAATCCTTTTGGCAAGGATTTTTCAATTGTTTTCAAACCCAAGAAATAAATTGTACTATTTAAGAGTATTGAATACATGTTCATTTCAATGTTGGCCCTTATTGATGTGAATCCCTTTTGGCAAGGGTTTCCATATTTGTTCCATGGACCCACCTCAGAAAACAACCTACATCCCCCAAATCTTTCACCAGAAGGATTGAGTTGAACCCTTGCCCAAAGGGATTTCAACACACATATATATTAAACCAAAAAAAAACAAACCAAATGCCAGAAACTTCCCACAAGACATTGGGGGGTAAACCATTCAACCTGCCTTGACCCAATCCCATGCCCACAGCTATTATGTTTTTCAAGACCTCATGGTCTGCTCTGACCCCTTTTGGCAAGAGGTTTGAAGTTCAGCTGGCATGGCAGTGCCCCTTTTGTCAAGAGGTTCATGCCTGCTTTAAAAAACACTTTGAGCCATGCCACACCATTGACAACTGCAAAAACAAACATATGATGAAGTGATTTGATGATTGCTGATGTTAAAACAGGCCATTAAGTATAGAATTGTTTCATGACATTGTTTTCAAAACATCCACATGTGGCATGGCACAAAGGAAAGCAAAAAAAAAACAGTGAGCCCCTGTGCTGATGGGCTCAACTGTTGAAACTGTACAATCCCTTTTGGCAAGAGATAGAGCTACCAGGTGGCATTGATTCCTTTGGGCAAGGAATTTGGCAGGTGGTTGGCTGCTGGTGCTTTGCAGGTTTCAAATCCTTTTGGCAAGGAGTTTTGGCAGTAGGGCTTTGCAGGTTTCAAATCCTTTTGGCAAGGATTTAGCTGTTCATGGCCTCATCAATGAGGAAGGTGCTCACTGCAGAGTGCAGTGAGTCCCAGGCCTTGTCCACCCATCTGTGCTCCTCATGGCGAGTTCTGATGGGCCAGACTGTGATGCCTTTTGACAAGGCTTCCCTGCAAATGCTAACATTGTCATCAAATAGATGACCTATGCCATTTTTGTGGCACCATTCTGCTTTTCCTGTTGCCCCAGTTCTGGCTCTAGTGTACTTTACACTAGTGAACTCCAGGGGCAACTTCCTCACCTTCTGGTGCACCTGATGTTGTCTGTGGGGGCCACAGAAGCACACCATGAACACCTGGTAGCCATTGTCCAGCAAGCCTTGCACAGCTGCTATGGACTTGAGGCTGACCACATCATTGACCTCCATCACATTGTGCCAGTCCACAGCTACTCTGGTGTTCCTGTTCTGCTTCAGGATCCAGGTGCCTTCAGGCTCTGGTTCTGGCACTGGGTCCATGGTCTCTCCCCTTTTGACAAGGGGTCTTGGCTTTGGTGGGGGTGGGGCTGGTGGAGTTCTCCAGGAACTTGCCCCACCAGACCCTTGTGGCTCATCTGCCACACCCCTTTTGCCAAGAGATGGATCCTTTTTCTTCTCATCCCTTTTGTCAAGAGATTCATCTTCTTTTTTCACATTTTTTTCATCTTTTTCTCCCTCTTTTTTCTCATCTTTTTTCTCATCCCTTTTGTCAAGAGATTGCTCAGGCTCTGTTTTTGCCCTCTTGGCATCCACATGCATGCTGGAGCTGCTGCTGCTGCTGCTGGTGGAGCTTTCTGTGGTGCTTGGTGTTGCAGCTGGTGCTGCTGCATTTGTTGCAGCTGGTGCTGCTGCATCTGCTGCAGCTGGTGCTGCTGCATCTGCTGCAGCTTGGTTTTGATCCCTTTTGGCAAGGGCTTCAGCTGCTTCTCTGGCCAGGGCCTTCTGTCTCATCTTCTCCCTCCTGGCATGGCTCACTGTGCCAACTCCTGATGGCCTGTTCTTGTTATTCCTGTACCAGGATTGGCCATCCCATTTATCCCAATCTGCCATCCCCTTTGGACAAGGGGTGTTTCCTCAACACCCCTAGGCTTTGGGTTTGGTGAAAGGGTCCCTTTTGGCAAGGGATCCAACAGCAGGACTTGTATCAGATGGGACCCTTTTGGCAAGAGTTCCAAGTGTCAAAGGCACAAATTCCTTTGGGCAAGGAATTGAGACCTGCAAATGGTCTCCTTTCAGTCAAAATTTGTGCCAAAAGCTGCAGTCATGCATGACACATTCAC
The DNA here is from genome assembly GCA_947184155.2 of Cladocopium goreaui. NCBI lineage: Eukaryota > Dinophyceae > Suessiales > Symbiodiniaceae > Cladocopium > Cladocopium goreaui. The sequence continues at coordinate 385,984 of CAMXCT020006600.1, forward strand.
ATGTGCAACCCATGAACACAGGGAGGTGAGGTGTGACATGTGCACATGTGTGTGTGTGACATGTGGTATCTACCATTACCAAACACCCACCCCAAAACATGTCAACACCTACCCCCCTTGAAAACATTAATCCTTTAGGGGTCAACAAAAAAAACTTTAAGGGTCAACACACCTGCCCACCCTTCCCATGCCAACAGTGCACTTTTTGACACACACCTAAGCTGTCATGTTCATCCCTTTTGCCAAGAGATTTTGGGCTAACCCCTTTTGTCAAGAGGTATGGTGAAACTTTGTGCAGCCCCTTTTGCCAAGAGGTTTGGGCAACCCTTGGGAAAAATGCAGCCCCTTTTGTCAAGAGGTCTGGTGAATCTGTGCAATTCTTTTACTGAAAAGCAGCCCCTTTTGTCAAGAGGTCATATGTAGCATGAAACTATTTGCAATCCCTTTTGCCAAGAGATATTCACCAGGTGTCATAGCATTCCTTTCTCAGCTGCACTGCTTCATCTTTTGTCAAGTGATCCTGCTCCAGCCTGTCTTTGATGTGCTGCAAAATTTCTAAATACTGTACATGGTTTTTGTGCCTGGTCTCCACAATCAAGTGGAGGGGGGGCTTGCCATCATCAGCTGTGGTCCCACAGATATATGCTCTCCATGGTTCTTTCTGGGATTTGGTGACCTGGAGTTTGGTCCAGACTTTTCTTGGGAAGGCTGCAGGTGAAGCACCTGCATGGGTGGTCACTGGCCCTTCTTTCAAGGGTTTTTTTTTGGCACTTGCTTTTTTGGCAAGCTTAGCAGCTGGCCTTTTCATCTTTGCAACCATGCCCAATTTACTTTTCAGATTGGCTTTCTCTCCTGCACTGCTGGCTGCTGCTGCTGCCAGTCTGCCTTCCCTCCTCCTTAGAAAGGAAGGCTCTGCAATTTCTTTGGCCAAAGTATTTCCTTTTGGCAAGGAATTTCTTTCAGGCATTTTTTTGGCCAAGGAGCTACTGGAAGGTTCTTCTTCAGCCTGGGGGCTGCTGACCCCTTTTGCCAAGGGGCTGGGACTTGCCTTTTCTGAAGGTGTTCCAAAACATTTAGGCATACCCATGGAATCAAGGGAAACATCAGAAATTTCTTTTTTCAGTTTCTTGGCAGGTTTGCCACTGGCCTCTGCATCCCTTTCAGCAAGGGGTGAGTCTTCTCTTTGCTTTTCCCTTTTGACAAGGGGTAAGGCAGGCTCCTCAACTTCAAGCTTTCTGTCCATGAGTTCAAGAACCTCTTGGATGGACAAAAGCTCCATAGCAGTTAACTTGCTTGCAAAATTTCTTAGGCCATCCCCCAGCTTGAGCCTTCTGATATGGAAGAGTAAGGTCCCAATTCTCTCTGCTCTCATGTTTGTCCACACCCCTCCACTCCATTTGGAATCATTGCATTTTGGGTCTTCCAAAACCATTTGGAATACTGCATTCCTTATGCAACTGGCATGGATTTCTCCTGTGCTTTCCAATTGCACCAACCCTTTTATCAAGGGTATGTTC
>CAMXCT020006600.1:392500-535000 GCA_947184155.2 Cladocopium goreaui
ATCTTGTTGCACCAAAAAAACGACATACATACTATCGCACTGCAAGAGTTTTTGTGTAAAAGTTTCTCTGTGTAAAAGCTTATGTGTGTAAAGCATCTCTATGTGGGAAGAGGTGAGAAGAGTTGACAAGAGGTGAGAATAGTTGACATAATCTGAGAAGAGGTGAGATGAGTTGAGCAGACAGGAGAAGACGTGGGAAGAGTTGACAAGAGGTGGCAAGAGGTGAAAAGAGCTAAGACAAGTTGAGAAGATTTGAGAAGAGGTGGGCAGCGGTGAGATTCGTTGAGAAGAGTTGAGAAGAGTTAGGACGAGGTGAAAAGAGGTGAGCTGAGGTTGGAAGAGATGGAAACACATGAGAACAGTTGAGAAGTTGTGAGAAGAATTCTCAAGAGCTGAGAAGTGGGGGCCACAGTTGAAAAGGGGTGAGCCAAGATGAGGACGAATTCGCAGAGCAGAGTTGAGAAGATGTGAGGCTTCGCTGCAACTCCTCTAGGCAAACTTGTCTTTCAATCCTATAGTATAACATTGCTGGAAACTTCCGCCACCCGCCTCGTGCGGTTTCTACTTTTTCGGGGACACTTTTTTGATAATCCAATTGATAAATCGGGGCACACTATCAAACGAACCCACATACCCTCTGGTAAACTAACATAAATATGGAAAATCAGCATCTTTATTAGGTAAATCAACTATAAATTGGCCATGTTCAATAGCAAACCGTTAAATTATCAGAGGGTAGTTGATGGTTCAATCCTCATGTGTGAAATGTGAAACCCCAGCCTGTTCATCCCAATACTCAGACGGGCCATGAAACTAGTCAACTGATTAGGAACTGGGATATAAGTGTCTTTGGGTATGGGTTATCATCGCATGGCCTTTGAGTCCCATTAAATATCATAAAAATGTCATCAAAAGGCTTATCAAAACATCGAAGCCCATTAAATGTCATGGTTTAACTTCATGGTTGCTCCCAAGTACAGCTATGGCCCAACTAACAGTTATAACTGGCTTATTTCATGAGAACCAACTAGTGATTTCGGAGATATTTCATCTCATAACTATTCCATAACTGTATATCAACATCATTTTTGTCACCAAAAAATGCTATTCTGATGATAACCAACCAGTGATTTCGGAGATATTCCATCCCATAGCCATACCCTCTAATAAACTAACATAACTAATTATGGAACATCAACCTTTTTAATGGGTAAATCAACTATTTCTATGTGGTCGGCATCGGTGATTTTCACCAAGGCGCCCGCGTGGAAGCCCTGGAAGCGACTGTCGGGAGCGGCGCGCAATCGACGAGGGGAGCCACTTTGAAGCACCAGGCTTCCATTGCTCCTGGTGTGGACTTGATGTAGGCTTTACATAGATTATATACTCTACATGTATATACATATATACATATATATATGTCTATTTATATATGGTATATATGTATATGTACTATTTATGAAAAAAACTGTACATGTGTACACAATTATACACACACATGTAGATCAAATATGTATTTATGTATTTATGTGTGAATTCATGAATGTATGAATGTGTGAATAATACATACGTACATGTATGCAAACATTCATACTTGGAATGGACGTGACCTATATTGTGGATGATTGACCCTCGATGTGCTGGCTCATATCCTCCAAAACAGGGAGTTCCAATGGGATCTAGGGATGCGTATAGTTAATTATAGTTATATAATTTATTTACTGAAGTTGGATCATCGTCAAATCTTGACGGATTGAACATGGTCTATCGATGTCCACTACAAATGAACATCACCTGTTTCAAAGAGCAAACACTATTTGACCAACATTTTAGGTGATATTTCAAAACCACCAGAAAAAGGAATATGTAATGTCCTGCATTGGTAGCCAGTTTTAAAGCGTTCCATCATACTGGAGCTAGGAGATTTTGGAACAATATGGAGGCTGAAGCTGCAAACATGAGGATATCCATGTTGATGATGAGAAGAGAACTGTCCAAACGCATCTTCTCAAGCAACGCAACAGGGAAAGGCTATTAGCCATTCTGGTGTCAACTATACATGATTCAATGGATCACCACTATACCCTGTAGTTCAAAATAGCTACGTTCGTTTTTGTTGGCCCCCCAAAGTGATGTTTGTTAGTTTTAAAAGTCCCAGTAACAAAACCCATATATCAATATAGTGATCTACAGTTATGGCCCTTAACAGTTTTAAATGGGATAAAATAACTCCTAGAACTAAGGTTATAATATTTATATATATATATATATACATACATATATATGTATATGTAACTATATGTATATCATTATAAACCAGTTCATTATAACTGTTAAGGGCTATAATTGCACCAAAAACCATCATAAAGCCATAGTTCTTGGATGTTATGTTTACCAACTTCGCCTTCACCTGGTCGCAAAACCCTGAGTCATACGCCAGTCCTCTCGGACAGACACCGCAAGCCCGAAAACCAAGCGCAAAGCTTGAGATAAACGAAACGGACCCTCGAAGGTCTGCACACCTGGTGGTTGCCAGCCATGCAACGCCGTAGAAACAACTGTACATTTCTGTATAGGTTCAAAAAGCAGCAACAATCGTGATATAGCGAGGACATCATTGAAATAGAATGAGCTATGTATATATGATACAGGCGAGAGACGGTATCATATATATATACACATAATTCACACAATTGTGTATATATATATATATAAATATGTGTATGTATATATATATATACATATGTATGCATATTATGTCAAACCAACAATGATGCAGTATTTGGATTTGTCCAAAAGTGGGGGGATATTCCAACGTGGCCATTTTAGATCTGACATCTGCACCAGGATGTAGTCCTTCTAGAAACTCTCTAGCAATCATGCAATGTGGCCGGCCTCCGGTCTTCCCCGGGCTGTCAGTTGGTTTATGTTCACAGATCTAAGAGTATAATATATATATATATTAATGTGTATTACAAAAAAACATGTTCTTAACCGTGTGAAATACGTGTGAGATAAGTCATCAAAAGTGGCAATGGAACATCCCAGGAACACATAGAGGTTTCTGTCGCCAGGAAAATCATTCAAGTCATGCAGCCGGGGATGTGGCCATATCTAGCTATATACAGAAATAGACGTTTAGATCTTATAGACAAAAATGCTACAAACATAACAACGCACAATATAGATCAAGATAAGATGTTTTGCTATGTTTTGTTGCCATCTTTGAAGTCCGGGTAGCTTCGATATTGGGCTGTTGGGTCATCCACAGCTAGATAAAATCCTCCAGGGATTCAAATGGCTCCCCAAAACCATGCCCAAACAATATATTGAGTATAGACTGATTCTTTTAGGGTACTGCAACCAACTTAATAAACTAAACTATTACTAATTACTGCAAGAATCACTACGTGAAGTCATTCAGCCATGGTTTTTGTGTATCACATATTTGGCTGAATGATTTCAGTAGATGCAGAGTGAGTATATTCGCTGCAAAACGAGATACAAAGCCATGCTCCGCCGATGGTTGCGATATGTTGTGATGTTCCCCCCAAAGTTGGCGAACTAGATTGGCCGATTGGCCCCGCAAAACTCAAAAAACTCTCCACAAAAAACACCGGAAAAAACCATCATTCACTCATCACAGTCCCCCAATCCCCATGATCCCCATGATACAGTAATCCTCCCAAAAAAGAATCATCCCGTCCCAGGTCCCGTCGGCGTCCCAGGTGCAATGAACCGCCAAGGGCGTCAGTCCGGCGCGGGCCAACACCAACAAGAGATCCTCGATGGCGTCGTCTGCCGTCCGAGTCTCCACAGGATCCCAGGCGAAACGCGGCTCTGGGGGAAGCAATGGAAACATCGCATCCTCGTCGACAGTGTGGGGAGGTGTCCTGTAAATCTAAATATTCATTTATATATATTATTACAATATTGATTCATAATATTGTAAAATATCGTAAATAATTCTGAATACTCTATTTTATGTTTATTGCATTCTATCTGTAATTATATATTGTGCCAATCTGTCTCATGGGGTAATACATTGATGTTGAGAAGGCAGCTGAGTTGCCAAGTATCCGGAGGAACATTCAACAGCCCGAGACCCCGAGCGCTGCCAAAAATAACCTAGAAAATCATCTACTAGAGCTGTTCATCTGTTCTGGTACCATGATAAATGAGAATACCATCTGGTAAATTAACATAGCTATTGAAAATTGCCATTTATAGTGGATTTTCCCATGAAAAATGGTGATTTTCCATAGTTATGTTAAATTACCGGAGGGTAAATGATATATGTTAGGGTGATAGCATGATTTTTCCCGCAATTCCATGATCTTTTTTCTGTGAAATCGCCATTGTGGAGGCGGGAAAAGGCCGGGAACGGAGCACTCCTGGCATCCTCGATTACCCAGGATTTTCCCCACATCTTTGGATTAGTTGGATTAATCATTCGGATTTGTTTTTGTAATTTCAGTGACTCTAGTGAATGTAAGGATTTACTCATTTATTCATTCGGATTTTTCATCAACAATCACCAACGGAAAACAATTCGAGGTAAAAAAAAACTACCCTTTGCCGACATTTACCCATTCTTTCAAAATGAAATATCACTCTCTACTGGTTCAAAGTTCAAAACCTCATATTTTGCCGGCCAACCAAGTGACTCAACCGGTTGGTTTTCCCAGTCTAGATAATCCCAATCTTTTAGTGGTTTGCCATCCAATCTTTGATGGTCAAAATATGGAGAAAAAACCCAACCTTGGAAAACAACAACTTTTTTTTAGTAACTCCACATGTTTCATGTTTAATGTCAACCCCGGATTAATAAACCATGGTTTATTAATTAGGGGGTATTCCTCCAATAGTCATAGTCTAATAATACTTACTTGGTACCCTCCCAATTAAACAACCTAGGGGTTTATTAATCCAGGGTTTACATTAAATCTTCATTCACTTTGGTTTTTTCACCCACGGTGGGGGTGGCGGGTGAAATCCCACTCCTAAATCCAGCCGCGCCTCAGCCAGAACTGGAAGAGGCTGACGCATCTTGTTGTGCGTCAACGGGGCACCGTTTGCGAAGTGGCCTAGAATCTCGAAGAATGTCACCGTTGGGTTGAGCTATGATTGCAGTTTGTGGCAGTGGTGGCCCAACCAACAGTTTTAAATGGGATGCAATAGCTCCCATAACTAGTTGGGAACGGCGCTGAGAGGCGCCTGGTGGTTTTACGGGTCTCTGTGACCAATTTTTTGTAACTGGGGATCGAGGGGTGCAGGCCCTTTTTTTCCCTTTCCAAAAACTACTTCTAGCCATGGAACAAGTTGCTCATGGCAGCCAGCTTCTGTGAATTGTTTCCTCGCATGTTTGTTCTGCACCACATCCTTTGCCATACCGTTTGCTCCAGTCAAATCATTCGAAGGTAACCGATTTCAAAGCCTCCGCATGACTACATCATATCTCACACAACGCATTTCCAACAAGGTAAATCATGAACGTACCATCATCAACGAAACACCATCAATGTAACATCATCAATGCAACATGTACATCAACGTTAACATCCAACCCCACCCCAGCCCGGAACATCATCAACGAAACAACAGAACACCCAGGCGCCCTGCAGAGACGTTGGCAACTAGTTGGTTATAAAACATGAAACAAGCTAGTTATAACCGTTAGTTGGGCTGGCACCACAAAATGGATGGTTTATTTCATGAAAAAAACATTAAAAAAAAACTGGATGATTTGGGGGCACCCTCCGTTTGAGGAAACCACAATGCGGTGGATTTAGAGGCGCCCCATGACAAACCCATGTAGCAAACAGCAACAAAAATAGTAGTTGCTACAAATCCTACGGAAATCGTGGCAAATGACATGATGGAACATCAAAATCCCACTACATTCAAAACAAATCAATAGTCAAGTAAATTCATGTTTTTTTCTTAGCTATTTATTTATTTAAAGAGGGAATGGTAGCTGATTAGTGATTTCCTGGTGATAGAAAACTGGATATTTCCTGGGGATTTCCAGCTACTCAGTTTGCTTGATCTACCCTTTGTATGGTAATTTCTTACATGGCGAACTGGTTTCTATGATGTTTTGTCAGAATGGGATTCATCATGTACTGATGGCTGCAGAAAACTGGTGATTGAAAAAAATCCTGGGACACTTAAGTGACAGATGTGACTTAAGTCAGAAATGGATGGACAATCTTAGGGAAATTTAAGTAGGTTTCCAGCTCAGATTTTCCCAACAAGACCAATCCATTGACATTTTGCACATTCGCTTCTGATTGTATTCCCATGTATCATCTCCTGATGCTGATTGGAATGAACTACAGGTCATGTTGTCTGTTCCTGTGGCTATGTCTCAAAATAATTTCCTGAAACAAAGGGAAGGTCAAAGAAAATCTGGGTCCCCCTTGCAAGGTCCTCATACGCGAGGAGTTTCATTGGATTGGTTTGGTAAGTTTACGTTTTTCCACTGCCCGTTCCCTTCATCCAATTCTGGAAGGCTTCCAATCAAGATGCTCTCTGGACCTTGTCCACGGACCGCACATGCCATGCGTTCCCGCAGCGAGTTTAACCTAGCGCGCTGCGTGAATCACTTGTGGAGCGTGCAGCCCCGTTGCGCCGGTGCCGCGGCGCCGTGGCACCGTGGTGCCTTCCAGTGAACCAAACTGCGGTGTGCAGTGCGATGTGTCGCAAGAAACATATTTATATAATATACTTGTATATACCCATAGGATCCATGTATGGTATATATGGTAACATTTACCATCAATATACCCCAAATGTTAGCATATATACCATACATGGATCCTATGGGATATATATATATATATATATATACGGAGTCTACACCTGAAAAAACCACTTGGGTGTGATTTCCAGTACTAACCATCAGCAGTGACGTATAAAAAATCACGCTTTCAGATGGCTGATGAACCGCCAGCATTCCGTGGGAGAGTTTTTGTACGTCGGTGAACAACCAACAGTCGCCAGCATTCGTATCGAAAGTATTCGAAAGTAATCATTGTAGGACTACAACATGGTCAAAACCGCCATTTTTTTTCATGGCTTGTCCTGGCCTATTTCTGACCTTTACAATCTTTACTTGGATGGGCCATGGTTAACTGATGTTAACTGTTTAGTACCTAGGTCATTACCCATAACTAATCCCAGTTATATCCCACAGCTATAGCCCAACTAATAGTTATAACTGCCTTGTTTCATGATATATAACCAACTAGTTATAGGAGTTATTTCATCTCGTTTATATATAAGTGTTAGTTGGACCATAACTGTATAATTATAATTATCAACATCATATATCACCCAAAAAAATTGATTTCCCTGAGTGATACTGGTGTTTGTTTTTATTCTCCAAGCTGGCATGGTGTTGATATACAGTTATGGTGATCACACACGTATATCCAAGCTATATATCACACATAGTTATATGATATCATTATTGAATTTCACGAGGTCTTGGGGTTTTGGGATTTTTAGGGTATATTGGGTTTCAAAGTCAAAATGCATCATTTCGAGCAACCTGCGCGCAGAAGGGTCGTCAGGAAAAGTGTTGAATGTTGTGATTTTTGTTGAATCAGTGGTCCACAGGTCCAACTGGCGTTCCAGAGAAACTGAAACAGTCGGAAACAGTCGGAAACAGTCGGAAACAGTCGGAAACAGTCCGGCGTGATCATGCCAAAATTGTCAATCCGCCATTTTTTTGCAAAAAAAAAACTTTCCGCGCAATCCCATTTTTTTTTTGAAAGTGCAACGGGAAACAGTTGGAAACAGTTGGGGCTCGTACCTTTGACTCGGCAAAAAAAGAGCTATTTAAAGCCAGTTTATAAAGAAAATGAACCTTAAATGGTTTTAAATAGCTTTTTTTTTGCCGAGTCAAAGGTACGAGCCCCAACTGTTTCCAACTGTTTCCCGTTGCACTTTCAAAAAAAAAGTGGGATTGCGCGGAAAGTTTTTTTTGCAAAAAAATGGCGGATTGACAATTTTGGCATGATCACGCCGGGCCGCTCCCGACTGTTTCCGACTGTTTCCGACTGTTTCCGACTGTTTCTTTCTGGAACGCCAGTTGGACCTGTGGACCACTGATTCAACAAAAATCACAACATTCAGCACTTTTCCTGACGACCCTTCTGCGCGCAGGTTGCTCGAAATGATGCATTTTGACTTTGAAACCCAATATACCCTAAAAATCCCAAAACCCCAAGACCTCGTGAAATTTAACAGATATCATATAGCTATATAGTTATATAATATCATAGTTTTATAGTTATATATCCCACAAACTATAAATAGTCTCCATGTTATGTATTATAGTTATATACTAGTTTCATATCATAGTTATATCTTTAGCTCGTTGGGCATGGCATGATGTGTTTTACCCAGCCGTCCCATGGCCCTGGCCAGCCCTGGCCCTGGCCCAGGGCTCCACGGCACCGAGGCCCTACTGCTCTGGATGATGCTGCGCAATGTTTCGCCCCGATGGCCCATGACCTGACGGCACTTTGGCGCTGTGAAAGGTGCGCTGGGGATGGGATGGGATATACCTCATAGAGTATATATATATAAACTATTATATTGGCATAAAGGTATAATATGATGATATATGATGATATATGATAACAAATGAACACATATGATAACAAATGAAAACATATGATAACAAATGAAAACATATGATAACAAATGATAACATATGATAATATATGATAACATATGATAATATATGATGATAATATATGATGACAATATTATAATGTATGATAATATACGATAATATATGATGATAATATATGGTAATAAATGATAACAAATTAAAACAAATTAAAACATATGATAACATATGATAACATATGGTGGTATATGATAATATACGATAATATATGATGATAATATATGATAATTATAATGTATGATAATATATGATACAGTAATATATATATACACAATATATTGCAAAAATATGGCATATAAAGGGATATGATTGGCAGAATGGTTGGGTCAAATGGTTCTATGGAACCGGCATTCCGTGATTGGGGACGAAAAGACGAAACCACCTATCGCTGTCACTTGCAACTCGTACTGGTAGGAACATGTACAAACCAGGAAAAAAAACATGCTATAAAATGAACCATACCATCTATATGATAGCGATAAAAAAATGTTCATTTTTTATATACTGGTAGCGATAAAAATAGGAACCATACCAACTATAATGGTCCATTTCATAATATGGTCCATTTCGCAAGCCATATTCCATCTGGTAATTTGGTACATGGCGAACTGGAAAATGGTCCATTTTATAGATTCAGAAAATTTACCTATATTGAAAATGTTGATGTTCCATAGCTATGTCGAATTGCCAGCGGGTATGGTCGGATACCAGTGCAATGACATTGGATCAATATCGGACTGGACCCCAACAGTGTTTGGTTGGTACAACACGTCCATTTGGGTGCTGGTTACACAACCTCAATCTTGGTTTCTCCATGTTTCTCCTACATGTTAGCACATCACTTTTCAATGCTTTGACCACGTTGTGTCCTGCATTCCGTCCCCCAAACAAAGTGGCTATGATTTCCAGTCTCCCATGGCCAAACATTGGTGGCTGTTGAACTAGCATTATCAACACACAGCCATGGTACCATATTTAAGCTCACCCCATTAAAACATAAAAATAAAATAAAAAAAAAAACATTGCAAGAAAACCTTTGTGTGAGGAACAAAAAACACGTGGTTTCCTGCATCTCTTTTCCCAATCCGTTGAACATCAGATCTGTTGGTTGAACATTTACCCATGCTCGTCGCTTAAATCCTCAATTCCAGTTGCTTAGAATCCCAAGTTGTAATATGTGTAAAACAAGAATGAACCATCATTAGATGATTAAATAGGTGGTATAAACAAACCACCATAAAAAGGTGGTATAAACGACCATCATAAACCCCCAGTCATCACCTTTTTCGGTGGTCAACCACCATTTCTGATGCTTTGATCCTCCATCGCCAGCACCGTGGCTGAACAACCCGGGTCCCCACCGAGCCAAAGTGATCCGTGGGGACCAGCAAACGAAGCTTCTCAGACGCCTGGAATGAGGGAAGGACAGGGAAGGACTGGAAGAGTTGGAAATTTTCTCCTGGGATTGGGGGATTGGGGGATGGGATTTTTCGGGACTTCATGGGGATTTCATGGGAATTCAATTGGGATCTAATGGGGATTCAATGGGGATTGATTGGGTTCTAATGGGGATGCCACCCCAATGAATTAACATAGACCCTGCCAGCTACGGGGGTTGTAAAATGACTTTCCGCTACACACATGCCATTTTCAGGGTCTATGTTGATTTACTGGAGAGTAGTCAACAACCATCAATAACTGAAGACAAAGATCATTGATCCGTTCTGGAAAATTGATGGAACTAACTTGAACTAACTGATATGAATCGATGGTTGAGATATGTGAAGATGCCATCATTCTCCCACCTGAAAAAATCGACCCTGTTTGGGAGTCCGCCCATCATGGCTTAGGCATGGTTAGGCAACATTGATCCCCAATAAACCAGGTACGGTAATAATCGTCTCAAACACCAAAATAGAAACATCACCAATCAACAGTTGATCTTTTCCAGGGGTGCTCCCAAGACCCGAGATACAAGGAGGATTTTTTTGTGCTAAATAATCTAAATATAGACGTAAAAGCATCAATGTCCACCGTTTTGTGGCAATGATGTACCTACAGTAGGTTGGCGCAAGCCTGTTTTTTGGAGAGACGTGCGGACTTATCTGTTTGTTTTTGCTCATCATCTATATGTTGTGTTTATCATTATCATAATCATCATGACGATAATTGAAATTATTCTGATTGCTTATGATATTATCAGAAAAATCATCCGATCATCCGCATTATGATTATAGGTTATCATCACTGTCATCACCACTACTATCATAAACAATATAGTTCATTAAAACATACGGAGCATAAAGAGTATTTGCAGTCTAAGTCGAATGGAGTAACATAGACAATACTGACATAAGTAGCAAATAGTAGCAGCATGTACTAGCACTAGGTTGTAATAACGAGTTGAACAATAATAATCAACAACATATCTGCTTGCTTGTCTTGAGGACAACAAACAATGTCCCAAGCAAATGGTAGTCCATCAGTCCATTCAAAAGCTTATTGTGGGGAGATAGCTAGCAAAGCTTGAAATTCAACCAACAAACACTGGTTGAATCACAACAAAAACAAAAACAAGAATAATAAAAAAAAGAAGAAGAAAAACGTAAACAACAACAATAACAAGAGAAAGAACACATAGAAACAACTACAGCAGCAGCAATAGCAACAATAACAACACAATAATCAACAACAAACACCAACACACAAAAATTACCAAACAATGAAACATATCCTCCGAATAGATCCAGGCTTTTCTAAACGTGCGATCCGTCCCCAAGGGCGCCCCCTGTCTCAGTGTCAGTGACCGCACCTCCTGTCTTGACTCCAAATCTTCCAGAACCTCGGTGCTCAGTTGGTTGAGGATCTCCCAGTTCTTCAAAGTCCCAAAGTCAGTTACTCCTTCCCAAACAACATCCAGCAGAGGTTCGTTAATGTCACATATGGAAATCCCCCTTTTTTGTGCGCAAATTTCAATGCGAAATCATATGGAAGATTTAGATATTTTACCTTCTGTTAAATGAATTCTTTGCCATGGAAAATACCGGTCTTCTGGTAAATGATTGAGGATACCACCTCCCAAGCTGAGGCCCTGAATTCCCGTTGTCACTCGCCATTCTATGCCATGTTGAATGTCTTTATATTCAAATATATTTATCAGCTATATATATATATCCTTTTATATCGGTAATATATTGAAGCATATTCAATATCAATTTCTATCCCCATGGAGGATATCCACTATATCTATTAACCATCATTGAATTGTAAGTTATATGCCAATGTTTTTGTCCCATGGTCTCCCCATTGCCCACATTGAAGCCCCCATTTCTATCTCTGAGATAATATCATTGTAATTGGGGACTATATTATAATGAGGATATATTAGTCATTAGTTACATTTGTCATTATAGACTTTATAGACCACTACTGATATTTAATACTTATCTATATATCATGGGTATCGAATCACTGATATGGAACTCCGTTATCATCCATATTATATCACTATCGTATCAGTTATATTTTTATATGTTCTATTAAATTAGTCCCATTATGTATTGATAGTCCCATATAACTATCATATAAGCTATATCTCCATGCATGATATATATTGATAGTCCTATACATTGAGGATACCCACTGTATATCTTAACACTATTATATATCATCATGAACCATTAAAATCATTTATGATCCAAATTATAAAACTAACAATCGAATCATATCCCTATTATCATCCATACCATATCAGTTCTATCTCTATATATCATATTTAGATTCCCATTATATATTTATAGTCCTATATATTATCCATTATTATAGTTTCAGTATATATAATTATGACAAGTATCAGTTACAGTTATATCTCTATATTTATTCTATATCAGTTTAGTCCCATTCTAGATCATATGAGTCCTATAATTTTGGAGGATATCCTCTGGTAAATCAACATAGACCCTGGCAGTCATCGGGGTTGGAAGACTAGTTTCCATTAATTTTATTGCTGATTTTCAGGGTCCACAAGTTAAAATACCAGAGGGTATATATCATGAAAAATCTCATTAGATCAGATCCCATTAAACATTAAACCACCATAAATTCCCATGAAATCCCCATTAAACCATCATAAATTCCCATTAGATCACCATTAAACCACCATAAATCTCTGAGGATCCCCTGCCATTTGCACCACTTTCACTCGCGAGTCCAACTGCGCGGTGGAGATCTCCACTACGCGCTCACTCTCGTCGAAGGGTGGACTCTCGGCGTCGATCATGTTCACCTGTGAGCAACGCCATGGAGAAACGTCGCCTGGTGTCTGGAGAAACGTCGCCTTTAAAGGAAACACAACACGACCGGGTGTCGAAGTTGCATATATTACTGTGATGTTCTATCTAGTCTATCTATAATTACTTGGCAAATAGAAGTATGTTAATTTCAGTTATACATAGAAGTATATGTTAATTTCTATCATATATATATATATATATATTATATATATATATATATGTATATATATATGAACATAATGGATGTGTGTACATACAATCTATTGTCAGGCTATGTCAATGAAAATAATTTGCCAATATTTGATTATCATCTGCATATGTCAATATTTTATCGGTGGTCTTCTTTTCAAAGCTCCAATTTCATGCTGTCCAGTTTTTTTTTCTGCAAGTCAAAGTGGATCCATTAAACATACCCCGTTTTTCCATCTCATGAACTATTGCTTGATTGAGAGGTTTCTCTACTAACCATGGGTTATCATGGAAGTAATACCCAACAAATTAGCTAGTATTTATACCCTCTGGTAAACTAACATAGCTATTGAAAATGGCCATTTATAGTGGATTTTCCTATTAAAAATGGTGATTTTCCATAGTTATGTTAAATTACCAGAGGGTAAGTCCCTGTATGAACAAATCAACAAGGGTATACAATTCATGGCTCAATTGGAATACTTTCGAGATGGACCGCCAGGTGAATCGTGTTTGAACACGAGAAGACATATATCAACACGAGATGACAACTATAGATGTGAATTACCATCTGGTTATTTAACATAGCCATGGAAAATCATCATTTTTAATAGGTACCCTCCGGTAATTTAACGTAACTCTGCGTTTTCGAATTTTACAGCACTAACGTGACTATCACTTGGGTCTCCCAGACCAGCATGTTCCCCAGAGACCCTGGCCAAGGAAAACCAACTAACGTGGCTATCATTCTACAGCTCAAAGGTTACAACATGGAAGGAAGCCCACTAACGTGGCTATCATTTTACACCATTCAAGGTTTCCAACAAGGAAGGAAGCCCACTCACGTGGCTATCATTTTACAGCACTCAGGGTTTTCAACATGGAAGGAAGCCCACTAACGTGGCTATCATTTTACACCATTCAAACTTTCCAACAAGGAAGGAAGCCCACTAACGTGGCTATCATTTTACACCATTCAAGGTTTCCAACATGGAAGGAATCCCACTAACGTGGCTATCATCCCGTTCTCCACCGCACGTATAACATAGATTTATCAAAAGGAGGACGCAACTAACGTGGCTATCATCGGGATATGGCCATTTTACACATACCTAACGTGGAAAAACCTATCGTTATACGCGGAAAAAGTACATCACGTTAGTTTACCAGAGTGTAAACCATCTATAAATGGGCCATTTTCCATGGCTATGTTAAATAACCAGAGGGTAATTCGACCAGAAAAATAAAATAGTGGGTCAAATGCGTCAAAATGTGGTTGTCATTGTGTTTCATCCATAACTTAACTCAATACCGATATGAATAAAACTACACGGCATCATGAATTGGACATCTTGGGGTGTCCAGCCAACCGGCTGCACATAACCCCAGTCACATCAAATTACAATATGGACAGAAGGACGCCAGGGTGAGTACGCACACAACGAACTCGTAACAAGTACGGTAAACCCATGATGCACACTAATCATGGAAGCAACGGGAATCCACGTCTTGACAATAATGGGAGGAAAAAGGAAGAGCAGGTGAATAATTCGAATGTATTCAGAATTCAACCGTCCTTCATCCGGGGAACTTCCATGTGTTCACAGCAGCTGCTGGCTTGAGGTGCGCGTCGCATATTGGTGGTTTTGTGTAATTTTTTCTAGAAGAGAGATTGAGTGAATCATTCCTAACAAGCAAATGTCAAACTCGAGGAAAATCAATTAATTCGGGAAAGCATTTTTCTGGTCGGTTTAGAATACTTCTGTAAACAGAGAACAGCATATATTCACTTCCGGGATTTCTCCTTTCAATCATCTATGGAACACTTGACTATATTGAAGCAGTTACGATTTTCTGAGACTAGTGCTGGCCAATTCCCCATAATCCAAAGACAATTCCTACGTTGAAGACATACTGCAATTCTTGCTGACGCTGCACATTGGTCTTCGCGGTCACTGGATGGTGCCCCCCAGCTGTGTTCCTTGGTTTACTTTCACGCATCTCATATCATCTAATTATGTTCAGTTATCATTTAAGTTAAACTATATTATTTATATATCTATAATCTATATCAAATCTATTATACATATATATATATGATATCTAGATATCTATACCTATATATCTATCCAGTATTTCTATGTAAGTAGATCAGTCAACCCAGATTTCACAGCGATTCGATCTGACACGGCTGGATCGAATGGCCTTCGCCCAATCTCTGAGGCGAGCGATCTTGTTGCCTTGCGCTTTTTGTTTTTTGCGGATGAAACCATCGTTCATATGATGGTATAACTGGCTTATAGCATGTTATAGGATGTTATAACACTTATAGCATGTTATAGGATGTTTTGTGGCATGTTATAGCCAAACTGACAGGTATAACTGGCTTATTTCATGATACATGTTGATCAATAACCTTATTGTTATAGGACCTATCTATAAATCATTAAATCATTTAGAACTGTTAGTTGGGCCATAACTGTATATCACCATCATCACCAAACAAATGATTCCCATGACTTAGCATGAGTTATATTAATGGAGATATATCGGATCCAGCTGGGATGATTTGTGGTGCAACACACAGACAAAAGCTATCTAAAACTTCCCAAATTGTCTGCTCCTGATCCTTTCTAAAGTCTGCGCAATACTATCCCACGTTTCAACCTTTGTGGCGACATCGACTTATTCCATGATTCTGTCTTGGAATCCTACAACCTTGAGGCCCACAGTACCAAAGTCCCAAAGACCCAAGCATACGGGCCACACACAAAAAACAAAAACATAATAATCCCTGACCATGTTGAAAATCAGAAGCCACCGTGCTTTTTTTATGAACATAAGCCCCGAAGAAATGTTACTGCTGAAAATCATCGTCCTTAAATGAAGGAAAACATCTGTAGCAAGTTTATGATGGTCTTATCGGTATATCCCCCATTTTCAGACCTTTCAAACTGAAGTACCTACCCTCTGGTAAACTAACAGTTTGCGGAAAATCACCATGCTATTAATGGGAAAATCAACTATTTCTATGGCCATTTTCAAGTTCGCAAACCGTTAGTCATTGCCAGAGGGTATTATGTTTGAAGTTATTTTTTGATTATATATGTTTGTTATTACTATTATTGTTAAACAAAATTGTTATTACTATTTGTTTTTAATTATTTGTTCTTAATTATGTTTGTTATTACTATTTGTTTTTAATTATGTTTGTTATTACTATTATGTTTGTTAATTCTCGTTATTATTCTTATCCCCATTTTCAGACCAGAGGGTACCTACCTAAATGCATCCAGTCCTCCATCCCCAGCCCGCCGTGCCTCGCTTCCCGAGGATCCAGGCAGCCTCTTCTTTGGCAATTAACAAGCGGATGGCCACCTGCCGTGGACCCCTGGTAAGTCGGATGGGCACCAAAGTGATGTTACTTCAGGTTGATACATTTATAGCCATGGATTATAAATGATTATAACATATGTTGTGACGATAGATTTATCTAACATAAACCTGAGTTAACCTTTCTTGTAGCCTTTTTTTTGCAACTTCCCGATCGTTCGGGGGCCCACGTGGCAAGACTTGACTGGTGGATCCCTGAAAAAAAACAGCTACGACACATCATTCATTTCAGGGATCAGTCTTAAATTCAATGGAATTCACCTAGTTTTAGCATGTCAACCATACACCACCCATTTATTTCAACATACTTCAAACTCTCACCGATCCGAAGCCGGGCCCCAAAAAACCCATTTCGAAGACGTCGACTCTCCATCCCCGCGACCTCTTTCTGATCCCTTCGCTGCGGGAATGCCAGGGATCCGCTTCTGAGATCAAAGTGATCAGACTTCAGGACACCACCTGCCAAGCCGGACATGCCATGGTAATCATCGTGTGTTTTGAATTGTTGCTATAAATGATAATGGTGCTTAGTACAGTATTGCTATTGTTGTGTTATACTGCTAATAGTTTCTAATCATATTATTAGCACTGCTGTTTTAGTGATCGCGACTATTATTACTGTAATAACAATTGTAATGATTGTAATAATAAATGAGAAGAAGAATGTGATAAACTGTATAATATACTAAATATTCATGATCACTGACAATGACATGCCCAACATAAGAATGACATATATACTGTACAATATAACATGATTCATGATGGTTAATAATTGTTACAACAATTCTAGGTACTTTTAATGAAATAAAACATACAATCACTGGGAATTTCAGGACAGTACCAAATACCATTTTTCAGGCAATAAGTTTCTGGTGATATTTGCTGAATTTGTGTCGTAGGC
Organism: Cladocopium goreaui; assembly: GCA_947184155.2. Taxonomy (NCBI): domain Eukaryota; class Dinophyceae; order Suessiales; family Symbiodiniaceae; genus Cladocopium; species Cladocopium goreaui. The sequence continues at coordinate 409,983 of CAMXCT020006600.1, forward strand.
CAGAACAAAATGGTAGGTACCTCCAATTTAGGTCCCTATTTTAGGCCGTTGAAAGGACAGATGTTGATCGATGTTGATGGATGTTCTAAGCATCCAATATAACCAATCTCGTTGAATTAAAATCTCTAACCTGATTTGGGGATCTCGAACATGTTCCAACATGTTGTTGAGGGTCTTTGGGATATCAATGGTATATGATGGGATTCATGATATGCATATAATGCAATACCTGAATCAATAGTTTCTTGCAATCAATAATACTGTGAATTACCATCAAATTCCATCGATGTGGCTGAGTTAAGTGTCAAATACCATCAAACTGAGCATAGTGGGAAACAAAACATATTAGTTGGATACATAGTTGGAATAGTTTCTAGCCAACAATCTGGATGGATTAGCAACAGGCTTAGCAAATGCACCCTTTTAACTGGTTACCTGCTATTTGGTTCTGTAATGTACCTATATAGTTGAATTCTGTTCACCAACATGAGCTGGTCAATGACAGAAAGTTGCTGCCACCGTCCGATTGGAACAAACAGGATAAACCACATTAGCCATTGCGGATGAACCAAAATGTTTTCGGCTTGGTTTTGAATCGTTTTGACCCAGCTAGCTATATGAAGTTATTGCATTAATGATCCTTCATTGATACCTGTCGAACGACATGTGATCCTACTATCATGTTTTGACAATTACTGCTGCGGTTCAGGACTTTCAAAAGTGACCATAGTAACCTACGATTTTTGCTTTAAGGTCACTAAACCCATAACACAGGCACTTCACAACTCCTAAATCGGCTAATTTAAACTGCCAGGAGATTGAAGAAATGTTTATTTGGTTGATCAACGCAATATCGTTTTATATTGATTCATAACCCTAAATATAACCCTTAAAAACATGACCTTTTTCAGATCTTGCCTTTCAAATCATGGTGTATACCTACACTTTAAAGGTGGGTTTATAGAAGTGGGCCGCATGTACCAATAACCCCCAAAGCAGCAATTCATAGCTTTTAATTACCAAGAATCATCCATAGGTAATTGCAAATAACTATCCATAGTTACCCACTGGTAATTTAACATAGCTATGGAAAGATCCGCCATTTTCAATGGGTAAGTCCACTATTTCCATGGGGTATTTTCAATAGCTATGTTAAATTACCAGAGGGTAGGTACCAATAATTATCCTGACCCAACACTACAGCTCCAAACACCTAAACTGAGACTTGTGAAAATTTTGAGCTTTTTGGAGCCCAAACACCGCCTGGAATTGAGGCTATTTAAGGAGCACTAATATCATTTATATATTGTGTCATTGGATATTATATAGAATATATGCAATATATATATATATATAATGTATATTCAATGATACATATATAGAATATATATATATATAAAATATGTATATGATATAGCATATATGTATAGTATAATGTAGACATATACAAACATATAAAACACACATCTTTCAAGCACCAGGTGTGCTGCAAAAAGTGGGTTCTGGCCTGCCACCAGCTCGCCCAAGACTTCCATCAGCCTGGCGAAGTCATGATTGGTGTTTGGTAAATTTTGAAACCAACAACGCATAGGGGATAATCTGAGTGAACTATATATATATACATGTTGTTTTTAATATAATTCAGCCTTTAAACATCGATAAACTATACCAAAAACATGGGAAACATGAATTGCATTCCCAAATGACACATATCTAATAGCAAAATAACATCACCACGGAAAATGGGTGGATTCAACCTAGAACTTTGGTGTTCAAGGCATAAATCTGAATCGGAAAACTTCTTTTCCCCGTCAAATATAGATGGATGTTAGAACAAATATACCCAATTCCCTAACGCCTCAATGGTTATCTTGCTTTCATCCCCATTCTTCCACATGTTTGCATTTTTTTGCCCTTCCGAAATCCTCCAAAATTCACCCAGATTCATCCAAATCAATTCAAATCCAATTAAAATTCAGGTTCAAGTCTCCAAAATTCACCAAACAATTCACCAAACAATTCACCAAACAATTCACCAAACAATCCACATATTATTCACCCATTCATCCACCACTCCATCCCAAACCTCCCAACCGGTGGATCACCTCCAAATGGCGCCCGCGGCGTCCGCCGCAGAGCTGCCACTGATGCGGACCTTCTTCTGCTCGCCCAAACCCGAAACACGGTCCTGGGGCCCGCCCTGGGGCCCTGGGGCCCCCTGGGGATGCTGCAGTCATGGGATAATCATCTTTCATCATGGTTATAATACCAATGTTATAGTGATTGTATACCAATGTTATAGTGATAATAACAGTGGCTATAATACCAATGTTATAGTGATGATATGATGCTTGTATGATGGGATTATATTATATATATACTGCTTGGTGGTTGACCTACCCCTCTGAAAAAATATGTTCAAAACAGTTGGGATGATGAAATTCCCAATAATCAATATATGGAAAAATCAAAAACATGTTCCAAACCACCAACCAGTATATATTATAATGTACATATTGAGATAATTTTAATAGATCACTTATGATGGGATTATCAACTATACTCCTTCTCAATTATGGGTCCCCTCTGGTAGTCAAACGTGGCTCCAGCTGTTAGTGGTTATGGAGTGTCAGAAACTATAATGCGTCCTACCCTCCGGTGTCATCAAACGTGGCTGGCCAAGAAATGCCCAAAAATGGAAACATGAATACCAGCAAGCGATGTTTGATTGCCGGAGGGTGATTAACTCCATTAGTTACTTGTGTTATTATTAGCTGTCAGCGGCTAGTCTGCTACTCGGGAGTTTTCTGACTAGACTTTTTGTTGAACAAATGTATATAAATTTATATAACCGTGTTTGGAACATGTACTGGATATGCCCTGAACCTTTCTTTGGAACTGAGAATTGACCCGGTGATCGAACATTCGTCAGTTACTCCATCAAAGGGGAGTAGGATCAAGGCGTTACTTGGGATCCACACATCAACTACGAAAAAAAATGTGCCTTTCCTTGGTACCAAAATGTGGCTAGTTGGTGGTTTTAACCATCTTGAAAAATATGAAAGTCAATGAAAAGGATGACATCCCATATATGAAATGGAAAATAAAACATGTTCCAAACCACCAACCAGTGTAGCCATCACAATTTGATCATGACATGTCCAAACAGTAGAATTCGTCTTTTCGCAGGGAACTTCATGGGGCAACTGAGCTCCTTATATTGTCTATTGAAACTTGCTGACTGGGGGATTCTGGAAGTGTGTGACCTGTCAAGCTGGGAAGGACCTAGCAGTGTTGAAAAATCTTCCTGATGGAGTCAACAGCTAGCTTCACAATCCCCAAAAAAGATCTCGAAAAGAAGCATCCCGATGCTGCGGCCAAAACCACTCCAAACCAACAACTTAGGATCTTTTGCCCTGTATCAGTGGTTATCAGTGCATCAGCATGCATCTGCTGTATCAACTCTGCTGGTCTCTCAATCCCCATCGATGGAATTCCAATCATGTGGCTATGTAAAAGTCCATAAATTAGGATCATGACTTATAACAATTCCTAAAAAGATCTTGTACATGTATACCCATATGCTCCATGTATGGAATATTGAACAACATGTGCCCTAAAAATCACCCAAATGTAGGTAAATATACCATACATAGAGCATTATATATATATGTTATATATGTATACCAGCACGTTCAAAGGGGTGCCTAATGAATTTCAAGAATTGAGATTCTTAAGGGGTGCCTAATGGACACCCCTTAGCGTTCATGGAGATGGCACACCAGAAAATGATGAGTTCCAACCCAAAATCTTCCAATCCCACCCGCGTGGCATCTGTGGTGCACCCGATTTCATATTTGGCGAGAAGAAATGCATGTGTTTCTTTTCGCGTCGGATGTAAAATGTTCCCAAATTTCAATAAAATTAGTCAAAATCGACACGAAATGACACGCGCAGGGGTTGTTCAAAAAGCACCCGACACGTTTTTAAGGGGTGCTTATTAGACACCCGTTTGCCTAAGGGGTGCTTATTGGACACCCCCTACCGACCGACACGACACGGCAGTGACACGCAATGACACGCATGTTTTTCTTGATTTTTCAAAAAAAACTCGTGACCACTTATGACCGACACGACACGGCAATGACACGAAATGACACGCATTTCTGGAAGCAAACGTGGGGAAATCGAAGAAAAATGCACTTATTACTATGAATCCCTCATTATCTTTTAGTTTGGAACCTCAAAAATTAAGGGGTGCCTAATGGTTACCCCCCTTAAGGGGTGCCTAATTGAGACCCGTTTGTACATCCTGGTATATATATATATATGTATATATATATGTATATATATATGCATAATTATATATAAATATACACCAGCAGGCCATTGACCATCCGGTGCATTCCCAGTCGTCCTGGCCAACCCGGATGTCGCATTTTGTCTCCTGCACGGTTCGCGACATCCTGGGCAAATAATCCAACTTAACCATCAACATATACTATAAACAGACTATAAATCCCCCCCATATCTTGCAACAAATCATCATTTTCTCTGGTGAAATCATGATTTGTCTTGGCTAAATCCTCATTTTTCTCGCAAAAAACACGGATCTTTGCTGGTTTACCATAGTGATTCCTAGTTTTTTCCACGCACCAAGCTGGCCACAGAAGCCCCGACCCGGGGCAGCGGCCTGGCACAGCAGTTTCACGCGCTCGCCCTTTTGGCCGATGAGATGCGAGCCGCTCTTCTCAGGGACCAAGACCTTGAACTCTCCCAGGGTCCAATGAACTAAGGGCCCGTAAGTTGGGTAACCCCGGTAACCCCAGTGATGTTTGTTGGTTAAACCCAAGTTGTTGGAGTTACCTAAGAATGGTGATTTAAGCAACACGAATATTGATTTCATGGGATTTATATAATGAGATTTAAGCAATGATATGTGCCCATATGGGGGGTTCCAAAGTCATGAAGGTATCCCCAAATCATCCGAAATTAGACCATTTGAGTATTGAGACCTATGGTTTTGGCATTACCCATTGTATGCACTGTAACAATAGTGAGATATTATTAAATATATTATGTAACATAGTCATTTTGATAGGGAAATGGAGGTATCAACAGAACAATAATGGGGATGTCATAGGAACATATATAATTATGTGTGTATATATATACAGTATATATACTGGTTGGTGGTTGAGCCACCCCTCTGAAAAATATGAAAGTCAGTTGGGATGATTATTATTCAATATATGGAAAATAAAAAATGTTTGAAACCACCAACCAGTGGATATATATATATATATATATTATTGGAAAATATGGAGAAATATGGGGAAATGATGAAAAAACTATGGGAGATTAATGGCAAATTGAAATGTGCGAGAACTTAGACCCTCCAAGGAAGTACCCATAACATCGGGATATGATAGGGATATGATGGGGATATGGAATAGGATATAACTAGCCAGATCTGTTTTTTAGTTGGATACCTAGACCCTCTGGGAGTGTACCCATAAAAATGTCGGTTTTACCATGTGTTAACCACAGAATTTACCAAATGTACTGTACCATTCTTTGGGGTGATTTGGAGAGTCTAGGCGGTGTTAGAACCATAGTTCTGGGGGGTCCATATCCCAACTTATGGGGGTTGAATCCCCACTAACAAACCCAACAGCAGCCCCAAGTGCCATAGTCCCAACGAAAAAGGCGATGTGCTATATCTAGACCCGCATTAAAAAAGAATGACCGCAATATCTCAGCGGCTTTACCCATTTTTAGAAGTACAAACGCCAAGATGGGTCAAGATGGGTTAAGGTAGTTCTATTTCATCCGACCATGGCATCAGGTAGAGGAAAGTATGGTTACTGCCATCAAGTATGCAGTTTTCATCCAAATTTTCCCGCCAATAGGAGAGAAGAATGGAGCAGGAATCCAAAACCATCCAACAAATGGGAAAGTCGACCTGGGGATGTTGATTTCGGATCCGGAAGCTGGTCGCTTGGTCCTAATTTAAAGTGCCGACTTCCAGGATAGAAAACCATGCCTGATGATGTCCGTTCTCTTTTTGACACCATGAAACTGAAGTAAACACATTGCCATAGTTGTCGTATCTACAAAAGACGTTTTTGACAAAAAAAATATGCACAAGCTCACACTGATATAGACGATAGCACTGAACTGTATTGATGAAATCCTCATGATATTTTTTGTAGCGTGGGTCCCGGTATTGCCATGTATGGCCCACAATACACGGCGAACCATTCACCAAAGTTTACCCACAACTACTTTGTTGAAAGTTGTGCATAGGCAACGACAATCCAAGCTTTGTACCAGAGATCTGGACACACTATAACTGTGGCAACGATGAACCCGCCAGACGTGCAAAGTGGCGCCCCACCAGTTATGTTTGTTGGTTTATAAACCCCATTATCTATAGTGATAAGATAAGATGATATAAGATGATATAAGATGTTGTGAGATATTATAAGTATATATAAGTATCATAAACCAACGTTTTTGGAGTTGTATGCACCAACTGATCTAATTATGGGTCCCAAAACCCCTACCGGCCTCCACGATGTAATCCCTTTCTCGCAGGGACCCCTCCGCCTGGCACTGGTGGCGATGCGCCCGATGCACGGCTCTGGTGGTTGAGCCACCCCTCTGAAAAATATGAAAGTCAGTTGGGATGATGATTATACCCAAATATATGGAAAAATAATCCAAATGTTCCAAACCACCAACCAGTGTATATATGTATATATACATGGAAATAATATGGTGAAATTTCCAATATATGGAAAGTCATAATCCAGTCATGTTCCAAACCACCAATCAGCTACTAAACCATATCATATACTGTAAGTTTCTAGGGAGTGTTTAATACGTTCATATCATATTATCTACTGTAAATTTGATCATTAGGGGTTCCATACTTTGATTCAAATGATATTAAACTGTGGAGTCCTTCATTTTAGTGAGGATCTGACCAGCAAAACTGGCAGTCGGTTTTTGGCTGATTTGAAGGAACATGTTTCAGGAAACCGGCGTTTTCTCACATATGTTTTCAGGAAACCATAGTTTTTCAGAATACAGTCAGTGCCAGAATTATAGAACGGAGCCAGGAGGACAAAAGTACGGTAAAATACCGTACCTTTGTCCTCCTCCGGGTTCCGATTCGGAGCGGAGTCGGGAAATTTAATTATAGAACGGGGAGGAGGACAAAGGTACGGTATTTTACCGTACTTTTGTCCTCCTGGCTCCGTTCTATAATTTCTGGCACTGACATGATATTTACTGCATATTTGTACATATACAATCTATAAAATGAAGATTTAATGAGGATTTAATGAGGATTTGATGAGGAAATGAAGATAAAATGCAGATAAAATGAAGATTTGATGAGGAAACGAGGATAAAATGAGGATAAAATGAGGATTTGATGAGGAAATGATGATAAAATAAAGATAAAATGAGGATTTAATCAGGATTTAATGAGGATTTGATGAGAAAATTAATTATAGAACGGGGCCCGGGGAAAATTAATTATAGAACGAAAATGGGAAATGTGAGAAAAATGGGGGAAAACAGAATTATAGAACAACAGCGCTCCGACAAGAATTATAGAACGACGAAAAAAATTAGGAGGAAGATCAGATACATTTTTTTTCATACCTTCCGAGGAAAACAGAATTATAGAACAACAGGGTACGGTAAATAACCGAACTTTGGTGTTTACAATACAAGTCTTGAGGGGGATGGAAAAAAGGCAGTTTGCTCAGCTCTTTCTGGGACCCCGGAAGAGGTTCTATAATTCTATAATTAATTTTTCCGTTCTATAACTATTTTTTCCGTTCTATAATTAATTTTTCCGTTCTATAATTATTTTTTCCGTTCTATAATTAATTTTTCCGTTCGACGGAAAAATTAATTATAGAACGGGGCCCGGGGAAAATTAATTATAGAACGAAAATGGGAAATCTGAGAAAAATGGGGGAAAACAGAATTATAGAACAACAACGCTCCGACAAGAATTATAGAACGACGAAAAAAATTAGGAGGAAGATCAGATACAATTTTTTTTCATACCTTCCGAGGAAAACAGAATTATAGAACAACAGGGTACGATAAATAACCGAACTTTGGTGTTTAGAATACAAGTCTTGAGGGGGATGGAACAAAGGCAGTTTGCTCAGCTCTTTCTGGGACCCCGGAAGAGGTTCTATAGTTCTATAATTAATTTTTCCATTCTATAATTATTTTTTCCGTTCTATAATTAACTTTTCCGTTCTATAATTATTTTTTCCGTTCTATAATTAATTTTTCCGTTCGACGGAAAAATTAATTATAGAACGGGGCCCGGGGAAAATTAATTATAGAACGAAAATGGGAAATCTGAGAAAAATGGGGGAAAACAGAATTATAGAACAGCAGCGCTCCGACAAGAATTATAGAACGACGAAAAAAATTAGGAGGAAGATCAGATACATTTTTTTTCATACCTTCCGAGGAAAACAGAATTATAGAACAACAGGGTACGGTAAATAACCGTACCTTCGTCCTCCTCAACTTCCGTTCTATAATTCCGGCACTGACCATACCTATTTGTCAGGTTCACTTGTTTTTTCAGGAAACCATTATTTTTCAGGCGCCTTCCTTCCACCAGTTCTGGATCTTTTCTAATCAGAGCAGCTGCCCTCCAGTTTGGCCAGAATGCATATATCGTTTGAGAAACCACCAACTAGGAATATAGGTTTCTCAAAAGACAAATAATTATTAATGATATATATTTGGGAAACTTGTAGTGATCAAAACATGTCAAAACAATGAATATGTCCCTTCTCACTTGGAACAACTCACTTGCTTTTGATTGTAAGAGGTGCTGGTGTCTGCATGCAACTCCCGTCAAGTCAAAAACATAAACAGGTCAAACACATGGTTCTTGGGCCTAAGAAACTAGATGATGCCCTGCTACTGATAACAGCTCGCTGCAACCCTCACTGAGGGATAGAACGGTTGAACAACCACAACCACGACTTCAAGAGATACCGTATGGTAAATTGAGATAGAGATGGAAACCCCACCATTTATAGATAGTTTGCTTCTGCTAAAACCATCTAAAATCACAGGTTTTTCATATAAAAGCTAATTTTCCTGTTTGTAACAGACATATCACCATAGGATGAGCAACAACAATAGCCCAACTCCAGTATGGTATCATGTATAACTCAAAAAAAGACTTATCACCATTGCGGTCATGAAGAATAAACTCATGTTGAGGTATCATGGTTCTCTTGTTACTGTGGTATTGTCAAGAACAAGATCCCGACACATCTAGTCTCCAAGCAATCATTGAGATTATTGTTTGTTTGTTGCAATTATAGTCACCATTGTAGTCACTGCTGTGAACCAACCATAATGCAGTCAACCCAATAATGAACCAGCCCCAATACGACCAGAATCGGCTATGTAAACCATTTCCAAATGGTGGTTTTTTGTCTTGGGTTTTAGATATGAGTATGTTGTAGACCATTATATCACCATTACAAGGCCAAACAATCGCCATAATATCATTTTTATGCCACCATTATATGACCATTAAATCACCAGTATACTACCCAATATCTCCATCGTTAACACAACCATTCTATCCCATGATCATATATATATATATATCAGTATTCATGGGATTGTCCAACTAATTCTGATTCATGCACCCTCATTTGTTTATTCAAATAATCTATAAATGATTTTTGTCCATTGCCACATCTGATGACCAATTTGGGTAATAACTTAACCAACACTTTTCCCCACCTCTCAGTTGGGTATCTCATCCCATCTCCACCCCGCCGTCTCGGGCAAACCAGAGCGGTCAAAGACACGCTCCAAGACACCCGCAATGGCCTGAGAAGTTGGAACCAACATCCGACAAAAACCAGCAAGAAAAGGTAGTTGTCCTAGTAAAACTCTGATAGTTAAAAAAAAACATGTTGATACTCGAAACTGTGATAAAACATGTCCTATAAGAAAAAATAGTAAAACTGTGATAGTTGAAAAAAACATGTTGCTATTCGAAAACAGTTTTTGTTTAATATGTGGTCCTGTAAAAGGAGACAAATTCTCATTGTGAACAATAATCTAAAAACATTAGTTTTCCATCATTTTTCCCCCTCAACGATAATTACATCAACAAACATCTACTCAAACCCTCCAAGTACACCAAAAACATCCCAAAACCACGGGTAAAAAGGCATGATATTAGCCATAGTAGCCTATCTTTTTCTATTGTCACCTAAAGAAACATGATCTGGTTGGTGGTGCAATAACCATCTTGAAAAATGATGGAGTTCGTCAATGGGAAGGATGACATCCATGATTATCCCATATATGAAATGGAAAATAAAAGTCATGTTTGAAACCACCAACCAGTGATGAATCAATGTGAATCAAAAACCTTATGGGAATGATTATCCCATATATTATGGAAAATAAAAAATGTTTGAAACCACCAGCCAGTGATACATTTCCCTTTGAACCACCGGTTTTTACGGGCAAAAGAGCATCGACCGTGTCGACCGGTTTTGTTTTTCCGGCGCCTCCTGGACCTGGTGTGCTTCTCCGGTGATCACTGCAACTCGGTCTTCACGGCGCTGCATCTCCTTCCCCCAGAAATGGTGATTCATTTCAGAAATTCATACTATAAACATTTATATTGGATATACTATTAGTTAAATTATCATCCATGTTAAACTAAATGATATGTTAATTCATCTACGACTAAATATCATAATACTGATTTGGTTAGAATATTAACATTTAACATTAAACATCATACTATTAACATGATTGATAACGTTTTTTTTGCGGACAATTTCATCTCAGAAATGATAGTTTGATTAATCCACAATTATGTTAATTAGAATTAGGATAATGCTATAAATGTGTTTCATCTCTAACATGAACATTAAATGGTGAATAAATTAGAACATGCTCAGTTCATGTTAATGTCAATATTATTGATCTGGGTGATAAATGATGTTCAATCAATTGATACTATGGTTGATGTACCCTACGGTAAGTTCACAGTTCAGTTTCCAAAGGCTGGTGACTTTCAGGGTGTTCATTTACGAGAGGGTAATGGTTAATCATAATGGTATCCACCATATAGATTATGTATTTATCGGACACAAAATATAGTGACATATTATATTGAAATAAGACACATACCAAATATATTGATACAACATACATATATATATATATTTGGTTCAACAACCAATAAGAGTTTAGATGCAAGTAAATAAATAAATATATATATATATATTATATATTGTTTTTGTTTTTTAACATTACAACCATAATATATAACAAGGGGACTCATCATATATTGGGAAACGTTGAGCCCATATGATAGTAATATATATGTTGTATAATTATATATAGAATTGTATATACATATGGGACACAAGACAAATATTGAAATAATGATTGTAAATTGGTATATTATGCTTTAGCCAATGTATACATATATCAATAATGAGTATACCGTTCTATTTCATTACAATTGATGATTACAAATAAGTCTACCCGATGATTGGGTTGATGAATGCTTATGTTCCAGGGATAAACATAAACAAAATCAACCATCATCAACCCAATGTATACCAAATGATCAAAATCATGATATGCATTCCATATGCTATGTCTACATACCTTATACATATATTGTTGACATAACATATGTACATCCATATATATATATATATTCATATACGTAAATATTAAATATGATCGGCACCACGTATAATGGTTGATCGTGCGTGTGGGGATAGACATTCTATCACATGTGTAGTTACAGTAAGCAATAAAAAGATGGCAATGTTTGTGAATCGTCATTTGACTAATGGGGATTGACTTTTCTATTTTTTGGGGGATGACAATATATGTATGTAGAGCAAATGTATGTAGATATATATATATATGTATACACATTTGATGTAGTACACAAATAGTATATCTCTGTTTCGGCAGACATGGGGATAAATAGGCTCGCCATTTGTAAAACCATAGAAAAGCCAGTCTGTGGTTCACTTAACCCGGGACCAATCATACGCTATACTAACATTCACTATCTTATCACAAATGTTTCATGTGTCGTGATATACCTTTATTTCACCGCAGCGGACTCAATGAGATCTGGGCTTAAGAGGATTCAACTGCCAGAAGCGTGGGCATTGCATTGCATATTCAGTCAAACCAATTAAGATGTGTATGACATGCAAAATTTACCAAATAACCTTGGTTTTCATCAGGGCAAAGCAACACATCATCTATACCATCCTGGAAATATCTTTCCTATCTTTTTGGTGTCGCTATGACCGGTTTGATCACCGTAAAACTAATATTTTGTTGGTTAAATCATGTTAAATCACCCATATCTTGCTGGTTAAAACCATGGTAAAATCCCTAGCCATCCCAGTTGCTTCCCCCCAACGTCAACGGGCAACGTCCTGTGGCAGTTCCTTCTGAAGGACCCGAAGGCTGGCACCACCTTGCGCGATGACATTGGGAAAAATAGAGATCGCAAAAAAGATTACCCAATATAGATACGGAGGTTTTTGTGAAAACGGATTCCCAAGTCATCATGGCTTCAATTTACTTAGTTTGGTCATCCAGTCATCCATGACTTAGATGATTGATACCCCAATGACTTAGGACACCTCCATATAAGGCACCAGAACCCAAGACTTTCAGCTTCTGAGGCTTCCGACTTTGCTCACGAATGGCCTGGAAAGGGTTGTGGTAGCGTTGGCTTATCAGTACCCATTTAGATATAAAGATCTAGTACCCAAGAAAAAAGACAGAACACAATTGAAACACAATTTTCCGTAATACAGTTGTAGTGGGATTTTACTGTTCTTTGGGGGTGCTATATCTATCATTGACCATAGTCCACCTGGTCATAAACCAACTTACCTATCTTGACGGCAATTTGGATATGAAGATGTAAGACAACCTTACCAGAAGTTGAAGCAACTCTGTCCACAAGTATTTCAGTCGGGTACAACTCATGTAGGTTTCAGACTAAGTTTCTGCCTCAACTCGTCTTGGAAGCCAACCGGTTTTGAGGTCCGCAACTTTCCGATAAAGTTTCTCTGAGAATCCAAGTTTTGACCTCCTCGACCCCCAGCTTTTGGTCAAGAAAACGCAACAGCCATGACAATGCAGGAGATGAACCACCTACAAGCCGAAGTAGATCTGATACCCCATTCAGAATGGAAACTCCAACATCTATAATGAAGTTTCCCTTCAAAACGTAATCCCATCACCTAAATACTTAACAACCCCCCCAAATATAGGAGCCCTTCGCATGAGCAGATCAAACACCAAGGTTTCTGGGAAAATGATGGTTCTTAGGAGAAAGGTGCTATTGTATGCTACTGTGGTAATATCATCCCCAAAAATATGAATTACACATAAATATCATAAATGCACCCCAGAAACCCCTGATTTAGTCATGTATGTCTTCGTTCGATTCATCTTAGGGTTCGTTCTTAGGAGGTATTTGATGTTGGTGGATGGGATGGTATTTTTACTGTCACTATGTTCTGATTATTCAACAGCCAGAAATTTAAAAAAAAAAACTCCCAATATTCAATGTGCATTCTATAGGATCATCATATATTTTCCGATTTATACCAATCTATTTGAATTCGATTCTTTTACTGGGTATTCTGAACATATTTGAAAGCCACTTACCAAAATCATCCCTTTCTCTTCCCAGCTGCTGTCCCTTTAAAGCGCACCTTGATACTGGCCCCTCCTTTCCCAATAACCCGTGCTGCCGGCACCACCGGCAGGAAGATGTGACATGGCACCTGACAAGACGGTGCTACAAGGTGCCTCGCCAGCAAACGTTCTGTTTGTTGGATTACAACAACCATACTAATATAATAAAAATAATATAATATATTATAATATAATATAATATAAATATAACAAAACACAATTTAATATAATATAATATAATATAAAATAAAATAATATAATATAATATAACATAATATAATATAATTTAATAAAGTGTAATAACATATGTATAATTAATAATAAATATGTATATATAAAATTATATATATATGTACTATAATATATAAATATAAATGTACTATAATATACAAATATGTGTACTATAATATATATATATGTACTATAATTTATATATATATATGTGTGTACTATAATATATATATATATATGTGTACTATAATAGGTATATATATATATGTACTATAATAGATATGTATATATATATATGTACTATAATATTTATATATATATGTACTATAATATATATATATATATGTACTATAATATATATATATGTGTACTATAATATATATATATATGTACTATAATATATATATATATGTACTATATAATATATATATACAGATCAATCATGCCCAATCGTTAGCCTAGTGCTTTTGCACCACATTTTAACAACAAATGGGTCAAGTCGCCGCGGTGGTACCTAACTTGTGCTCCGATGCTCGAGGGACCATACAACAATTGGTTTACTGCAGTTGCTTGGGACCAAGAAAAGCGAAAAATGCGAATGGAACCGACACCAATGAATGGTTTGCTGTTGAATCAAGTGCAACAATTGATGGTATTCGGAATGATGTCCCTCATGCTTTAGAGTTGTTAGAAAACCACCAAAAATGATTAGGGACAACCATGGATTTCGACGTATGTTGACAAAACCTGATTGCTCTGGGTACCTACCAGGTCAAGGTCTACAGTCATTGTGAGCCACCCCGAAAACCAGGGCAAGTGGGTGATCACTGATCCAACCGATGGTTGGGGTCACCTTAGACGGGGGATAGGTCATGTTGAGTCAGCCTTCCAGACCCCAAACAACCAGGCCCCCAGGGGTCCTAACTTAGGCTCCCCCATTGTCATGCAAGAAAGCCCCTGTTCGGGATGGTTTGTGTGTATCGGAATTCCGTCATTGTCCCCATAGCTATCCCATTCCCAGAATATTCCATTGGGTATATCAATGTATATCATATATATATATATATCCTGAAATGGTATATATAGGTTTATGGCTGTTTACCACCATGATTGAAGTCCCCCAAAAAAACAACCCTCCATGGATTCGCCGCACGGAGCGCCACAGCACACGTGGCAGCTCGGCCACTTCGTTCGCTTCGTTCGTGTCTTCCGGAACGAATTGGTCCACCTCTGTCGCCTCCTCGCCCTGATAGGATGCCGTTTTTCTTAGGCAAGAAGCCAGGGAAAACATGAAAAACACATGGGGTAAAACCGCAGAAACTGGAGACTTAAGATGACTTAAGCTCATTTTACATTGTTTAAATCCACAATTCTACTGGTTTTGTCTGACAACTTAGGGAAAAACAGGCCACAAACACGTAGAGAATCCTCATGTTCGCTATCAGGACTGCAATTTTGTAATGAAACTAACCATGGTATGGGGATGGGAATATAATGGGATATGCAGGCACATATAATAGATATATGTTGGACATTGTTGGACTATCACAAAATGGAAATTCACCCCAACTTAATGCCATGCAAAAGGGAAACAAGACGTTCAACCAGCAAATAACATATATGTCCTGGGCTTGGTTTTGTTGGTAAAGTTACCCTGATCTGACTCCTGGATTCGGAGTCAGATAAGCCGAACATGCTTGGTACGGTACCTGTATTGATTTATGGATTGGAAACTGATCTTCCCAGCAACTTGGAGGGCTCCATCATAGTCCCAAAACCCAAACCAGTGGATATCATTGATATCCAGCCCACTTACAGTTACATATTAATAACTGCTTTTGAGGGACTATACAATATATATATATATATCTCTCTCTCTCTCTCAGATTCCCAGTAAAATAGTGATACCGTAGATGGACGAATTATTCAAACCCTTATACATAGAGCAACCCCTCTCACCCCAAATATCCATGTTATTTTCTTGCTTGGTTCGTTCCTTCGAATGGACGAAATAAATCAAACCACCAGAGCAGGAACAGCGCTACGAAACCATAACATTGAAATTCGGGGGAGGTAGGGGTTGGCCTATAACTCATGGATAGGGGTTTGAATAATTATTTGTCCATCTACTGTCTAAAGCGTTTATTTTTTCCTCATCCTTTTGCATTTTTTCGCATATGATCCCAAGAACTCAGACATTGCTTTAACAAGTGTCATCATGTTGGTTGTTGTTGTTGTTGTTGTTGTCGTCGTCGTCGTCGTTGTTGTTGTTGTTACCTTTCCTGGGCGTGATTGAAAATGCTGTGCTTTTCCAATTCCCTTTCCCGGGTGTGATTGAAAATGCTGTGTTTTTCCAATTCCCTTTCCCGGGTGTGATTGAAAATGCCGTGTTTTTCCAATTCCCTTTCCCGGGTGTGATTGAAAATGCCGTGTTTTTCCAGTTCCCTTTCCCGGGCGCGATTGAAAATGCCGTGGTTTTCCAGTTCCCTTTCCCGGGTGTGATCGAAAATGCTGTATTTTTCCAATTCCTTTTCTTCAGCGTGTGCGAAGTGCTGTGTTTTTCCAGTTCCCTTTCTCTTTCCCAGTTCCCTTCCAGTTCCCTTCCCAGTTCCCTTCGCGGATTCCCTATGTTTTTCCAAGGAAAGTGCGTTGCAGACTTTTTTCTTTTAAACAATACAAAAGTTTGTGGCTTGTGGGAAATGAAACAATACAAAAGGTTCGAAATTTGAGGTCATGACGGCATATCTTCAAGTCGGTTGACTGCGAGAAGATAATTTGGTTGCCTTCCCCGTGGCGCTTCCTGGAAACATGTGCTGAGCCTAGGATCAACGAAGCAAGGCACAATATCAACATGTCACAAAAGTGTCTCACGTCATTTCTGATAAGAACACGGGTTTGCACCTCCAGAACGGCTTGAATGTAGGGTGCCCAAGGGGATTCACCAACAGCTGCAAGCCTGATCTCCAACACAGAACATGACATTGAAGGATACAATACATCGCAGTGCATCAGACGTGTGTTGTCTATGCGCCTTGTAGGCGTCGCATAGTGCGTGAATTCATGCCTTCCCGCATCCTTACAACAGCAAGACGGTGAAATTTTCGTACACGAAGGGTACGAATGAGGTTGTGACTGTTGATGGCATCATGCAGGCCGTTCATCAAGATGCTCGGGAGGCAGATGACCGCGGTCCCGTGGTAGAAAGTGGACATGCCTCGACCAAGAGACATTACATATGTGCACAGTCATAACACGTATTCGGGGTTCTGACTTGGATCGCACGGGGCGTATTCGAGAACACGCCACTCATAATTATCCTTATTCTTCTGGAAATATACCTGCAACATATGAAAACTAGACGACGGATGGCCCGAGAGCGTAGAGGAGCAGGGTCTTCTCTTGTTAGTATGGAGACACCATATTACAAAACAATATATTAAAGATGTGTTATAGGCAGACGAGAAGAGGAGTATCAAGACAGTATAGCACAAGTACAAGACAATAGTTTGCATCGTATCTTTCAAATAGCTTTTCACACACAGAACTTTTTGCAGAGAGACGCTTTTACACACAGATGCTTTTAGACACAGACACTCTTACACACCGAAGCTTTTACACACAGAAGCTTTTACACACAGAAGCTTTTACACACAGATGCTTTTACACACAGACGCTTTTACACAGACGCTTTTACACACAGACGCTTTTACACAGACGCTTTTACACACAAAAGCCTTTACACACAGAAGCTTTTACACACAGAAGCTTTTACACACAGACGCTTTTACACACAGACGCTTTTACACACAGAAGCTTTTACACAGACGCTTTTACACACAAAAGCTTTTACACACAGATGTTTTTACACACAGAAGCATTTACACACAAACGCTTTTACACGCAGACGCTTTTACACACAGACGCTTTTACACACAGACGCTTTTACACAAACACTTTCACACGCAGAGACTGTTACAGACGGACGCTTTGACACACAGAAGCTTTTACACACAGAAGCTTTTACACACAGACGCTTTTACACACAGACGCTTTTACACACAGACGCTTTTACACACAGACGCTTTTACACACAGACGCTTTTACACGACGCTTTTACACACAGACGCTTTTACACCAGACGCTTTTACACACAGAGGCTTTTACACACAGATGCTTTTACACACAGAAGCTTTTACACACTGCACACAGAAGCTTTTACACAGACACCCCTGAGCATCGGATATTGAATAGGATCAATATCTTGATATTGACCCCTTAGATTTTCAATAGTGACAATTGAAATTTGAGGCTTTTGTTTCAATAATGTGCACCTCTGTTTTGAAGCATGAATTTCAATAAAAAAACCTATGTTTTGAAGCTTCAATTTCAATAGAAAAAACACCATTTCAGAGCCCCAAAATAGACATTTTTTCCACCATTTTCAGACCTGCCATGGGCTTTGCCATGGCTATGGATATGTACAAGATTAATTAAAGCATGCCTTTTCCAAGGAAACCTTTTCCAAGGAAACTGCTTTTCCAAGCTTAGCAGCAAGCAACCTTTTCCAAGGTCATTCCAGGCCAAACATATTGTTGCAAGAAGCAACAAAATTTTTGCGAGTGAGCAGCAGGTGCTGCAACACTCGGTATTTGTTTGATATTTTCAAACTTAGCCTGCAGCTGCTGACGCCCATGGAAACTGAATGCCCTAATTTGGCACAATGGCCAACAAAGTCTTCTGCTTTGAAGCACCATTGCAGCTTGGGATTCATATGTCTGGAATTTTTCAGGAGGTGGAGGAATGTGTGGTGCTTATGCACTTTGTGGAAGCTCTTCCTGTCCTTTTCCAAGGACCACACATTCAACTCATGATAGGAATCCAGAAATGCCTTTCCCAAGGCCATGGAGTTTGCAAATTCAGCATCAGTGGGAATGATTTCCATAGAATCCCACAGGCTCACAAGCTTTTCCAAGCTTTCAGCTGCCAAGATCATGTTCATCTCCTCTGGCAGCCTGCTGTTGGCAAAGAGTCTTTTGATGACAGGGATCAAAGCTGGCAGCAAGTGCTTAGCTTCACCACCCTTGACATCAAGATTTGCCCACTTGCTCCAAGGTTTCTGGGAGTCTGTGAACATGCTCAGCCTGAGGTTTGTGAGCCTTGTGGTGGACTCTTGGCTTTTATATTCCAGCTGAATTTGTTCAAACAACACAGACAGCCTTTCCCAAGGCTTCTTCTTGCACACCTTTCCAGGGCCTTCTCTCCAGCAGCAATAGTGGAGGATGCTGCCTATCAGGTGACCATATAAACCCTTGCAGAAAAGGATATGCAGGGGGTCCCCCTTGACATTCTTGCAGGAGATGTGATCCAATTGAAACAAGGGGTGGTCACTGGCAGGCTCTGCCATGTGCTCAGCATGGCTGTATTCTTGAAAGTTCTGCTTTTCCAAGCGGATTTCCTTCACAGCCTTTTCCAAGGCACAGCCTTCCCAGTTCTGCCCATCACATTCATGGCATGGATAGTGAGCATTCCAATGAGGAAGGCCTAGGGCATTTGAGAAGAACTCCTGATCCCCTATAATGGACCACAATGTGCCTTTAAGGCCTTGTGGGTGCAGGGGCTGACCCTTACAGTCAAAAAATGGTGATCCCTTTTCCAAGGGCTTTCCATCTGGGTCTTCCAAAGGGTGGTACCCTTTTCCAAGGGCATCAAAGCTCCATCTCAAATATTTCCAGATTGGTGGCCATGTGCCATCAGATGTGGCACTTTTGGGAAAAGTTGCACACAGCCAATGGCCAATGGCTTTCAAGTGAGCTCATGTTGCTCAACAGGCTACCAAAGGAGAAACACATGAGAGTGTCCCTGTTCTGGAATTCCACCCCATCTCCATGGAGGAATAAGGGTACATTCTTTTCCTTCCAATCCTTTTCCAAGGTCATTGGGTGGTTTAGGAGCTTATCATCATTAGATGATTCTACCCTTGACCAAAAGGTTTCAAGGGAGCATTTCCCCATCTTTTCCAAGTGGAAGGGGTAGTTGTGACCCAGGCTTGCCCACACTTGGTGTGGCAGGAAAACAGCAGCCTTTTCCAAGGCTGGCTGTGATGTTTTGGGGTCAATGCATCCAACCTGGATGTTGACTGGCTGGGGCAAAGTGACATGATGGCAAAATCTGGCCATGATGTCTCTGTGGCAGTTGCCTGGGCGACCACCCCAATCTCCTGCTTTGGCCATGCAGTGTAGGTCTTCCCCCTTGGCACCATCTTGAATTGCAAGGTGGGCCAGCTCTCTCACCATCACTGCTGAAAGGGTACCATGTGCCCACAAGCTTAGAAGCTTGTTGCCCAAAGCAGACTCCTTTTCCAAGGTATCCTTTTCCAAGGTTTTGGCCTTGCTAGGCCTCCCACTTTCCATTTCCAGCTGCCATCCCCTAAGCCTTTTGCAGGCCATTCCTTTTCCAAGGAGTAGCCTTTTCCAAGGCAAGATGCAAAGCTAAACCTGAATTGCAAACAGCTACACTTACACACTTGATCAGAAACAGCTGCAGGAGGTGTGTGTGTGTGTGTCCATGTTAACCCCTGGTCCCCAGCAGCTGCATGTTTTTTTTTCCAAAGCTATGTGTCTTATATCTAAGAGCTACCCTGCCCTGTGTTAGGGCTGTAGCAATGGCTAGCCTTTTCCAAGGTTATCTACTTTGCCTTTTCCAAAGCTGGTTTGCCTTTTCCAAGGCTGCCTTTTCCAAGCTCACTTGGACTTCCTGCTGCCAGCAACAGAAGCAGCCTTGTTGCCCAAGGCTTTCAGCTCTTTGGCCTCATCCTTGGCACCTTTGATGTTCTTGGCAACTTCTTCCAAGAACTTCTTGATGCCATTGCTTTTCCAAGCCTTCTTGCCAGCCAGGACATCCTTCAATGTTTGGAGGTTCTTACCCAGCTGGCTGATGTACCCTTCAGCCACTGCTTTGCCTTGTCTCGACAAAGAAGACTTTGCCTTTCCCAAGGCTTCTTCCAAGTTGGAAATGGCAGCAGACACAGAGTCCCTGGCTTTCCTGACCTTTTTCAAGGCATCTTTCAGAGCTTCATCTTCAGGGACATCTTCTTCATCAGGCTCCTTGTCCTTGATGGCCAGCTGCTTTTCCTTTGCCCCTTTGCCCTTACCTTTTCCAAGGTGTGTCTTACCTTTTCCAAGGTGTGTCTTACCTTTTCCAAGGTGCTTGCCACTGGTCTTTCCAGACCCCTTGGCTCTGCCTTCCAGCTGGCTGATCTCATGCTGGTCCAAGTTCATGGCATCCTCATCATAGAGAGCTTTGAACTTTTCCAAGTCCTCTTCCTCTGGCTCATATTCCTGTCCAGATTGCCATTTCTTCCCTCTGTTGACTTGGACCTTTTTTTCCAAGCATGGAGATCTTTGTACTGGTAGACATTGTAGGTGCAAGGGTCTTCTCTGTAAACCACCCTTCCACTCTCAATGTGGAGGTTGAGTTCCCTTTCACCAAACTTGTCCAAGGCTTGCTTTTCTGTCATCCAGAAATCTTCCTTTTCCAAGGCTTCTGAAGCCTTGACAGTCTGGCTGGTGTGGATGAATCTCTTCCCCTCCTCCTTCAGAAACCAGAGGCATGCAGCAATGCCTTTGTCCTTCTTGGACAGCTGGTTATGGTCACCCTTTTCCAAGGGGTTGTGCTTGAGGAAAGTGTTGTGCTTCCCCCAAACTTCCTTTTTCTCTTCAGTGGAAAGGGTTTTCTGGAGCTGCTCTGCCTGCTCCTCTGGGTCCTCAGCTGCCTCAGCTGCTTGCTGGACTTTCTCCTGGAGGGAAAGCTTTCCCATCTTTTCCAAGTTTCTTTTGCAAACTTTTCCAAGTTTGCTTTTGGCCTTGGCCTTGGCTTTTCCAAGCCTGCCTTGCTTTTCCAAGCTGCTTCCTTTTCCTTTCTTCACATGTTTTTTCATTACCTTTTTGGGCGGCATAGCTAGTGTTTGATTGCTGTAGCACTAACAAAACTTTGAGCCAAGATGGTCCTGCAAGAAAACATTGACCTTGAAAACAACCAGGCAAAATCCGAAACCAAAGTGTGGGAAAAAGCAAAGCCACTGAAGAAAACAAAGCAACAGATCAGCAACAACAACAGCACTAAACTAACAAAAAAAACAAAACCAACAAATACCAAGAAAGAACAAGGAAGAGAGAAACACAAAACACATCAATTTCCAAACCAAAATTGACAAAGAACAGGGGAGAACCAGAAGAAAACAAGACAAAAGCACCACAGAAAAAAAAAACACAAGGAAAAAAAAACAGCCAAAATTAGAAAAAATGAAATCTGTTGAAATCTGTTGAAATCCTTGTTTTCAACAGATTTCAACAGATTTCAACAGATTTGTTTTTTGTTCCTATTTTTTGCAGTTTTTTTTTTGAGGTGATTTCATTTTCAT
Source organism: Cladocopium goreaui (assembly GCA_947184155.2). Taxonomy (NCBI): domain Eukaryota; class Dinophyceae; order Suessiales; family Symbiodiniaceae; genus Cladocopium; species Cladocopium goreaui. The sequence goes on from CAMXCT020006600.1 coordinate 432,424, forward strand.
TTTTTGCACTTTTTCTTTGTAAGATTGCAATTTATCTTTGGCATTTGGCTCTTTTTTTCAAAAAGCTAAACAATTTTGGATCTCTTTTCATTTGATTCCAACAAAGATTATTTCACAAAGCAGTTTGCTCCATTTGGCTTTCCTCATGTCTCACAAATGGTTTCTTCCCAAACATTTTTTTTCACCTAAAAAAATACTTTTCAATTTGCATTTTTGGGGTTCAATGTTTACTGAAAATTTTTATTTTTTTAATTATTTACTTTTTATTTTTTTTAATTATATATGTCTCATTATTTTTTAAATTATTTATTTATTATTTATTCACTTTTTCTCTCTTGCTTAGTTGGTCTCTTATGCTTCCCTGCTTTTTACAGGGAAGCAATCTGTACACTAGACTGTACATGTTTTGGCCCCTTTTCCAAGGGGTTTTACCAATGCTTCTTCCATGTCCAGCTGGCCAAGAATTGCACAAGTAACACAAGAAATAAATATCAAACCAATGATTTAACACATGTTATATAGTTGTTCATCATGTCTTTATTTCAACAAATTCTGGCCAGCTGGACATTTTTTAATTGATGCATGCAAAGGTGGGTGAAACATGTGCTACCTTTTCCAAGGTTTGTCAGCTGCTGCCTTTTCCAAGGCTTTGGGCAACCTGTTCCAAGGCTTTGGGCTGCACAGGCTTGGCCCTTTTCCATGGGCTTTGGGCATGCCTTTTCCAAGGCCTTTGCTGCTTCCTTTTCCAAGGAATAGCTGCCACTGAACTACTGGTACTGGGCCAGCTTGTCCAAGTAGTCCAGCACAGCCTCAGCAAAGGTGGCCCAAAACTGGCCCTTGTGCTTGGCCTTGGGGTGTGCAATGCCATAAGCATCCAGCCCCCACTGCTTGGCCTCTTTGATGATCTCAGGCTGATCATCAAAGATCACTGTGCAGCCCAAGTGGCATGCCCAGTCGACTTTGCCATCTTCCCCCAGCTGGTTGAAGATGGCCATGCTGGTGGACAGCTTGTCATACTGGGGCAGCATCTTCATGTCCTTGAGGACTTGCTTCTTTCTGCTGCCACTGCCCACAAAGCTGATCAGGTGGACTTTTGCCACCTGCAGCAGGCATGTCAAAGCTGCCATGTTGTCAGCTGAGACATCATCATCCTTTTCCAAGGTGTTGTGCCAATCCACACAGATGTGGATGACCTCCTCTGCCTTTGCCTTTTCCAAGGCTTTCTTTGCCTTTTCCAAGGCCTCATCAAGCTGACCAACCAGGGGCATGCTCTGCATGGGGCCAGCTGGCTTGCTGCTGCTGCTGGCCCCAGTACCAGCAGCAGATTTGGCCTTTTCCAAGGCTTCTTGCAGCTTTGCCGTGTACTGCCTTTCCTTTTCCAAGGAAGCATGCAACTTTGCCTTGAGCTGCCTTTCCTTTTCCAAGGTGTCAGCAGAGACCAGGGAGGCCTTCCTGGGACCATGCTTCCCAGGCTTGCCCTTTTCCAAGGGCTCAGCCTCCACCTTGACCTCTTCCATGTCCACATCCTTTTCCAAGGACTCCTTTTCCAAGGACTGCTTGGCCTTCTTCTGTTTTTTCATGGCCTTCTTGTGTGCCTGCTCAGCCTTTTCCAAGGCTTCGTCCTCCTCAGCATGCTGGAGCTTGTCCAGGCACTTTTTTCTGGCTGCTTCCAAGCTAGCCAGGTGCTTTTCCAAGCACTTCTTCCCAGAAGGGTTGTCCCCTTCCAGGAAGGACCATTGCTTGGCTTCCCTGGCTTCCTTCCTCTTTTGGGAAGTAGTGCCAGAGCCAGATGGCCTCCATTTGTTGTTAAACCCCCCTGGGGGGGGTTGTGCCATCTTTGCCTTTCCCAAGGCAGCTTTTCCAAGCCCTACACAGCAAGGGGCTAAGGCAAAAGTTTGATGTGTGAGTGTGTGGTTGCCTTGCCTATTGTATACAGTGTTGTGGGCGGTTTCTTGTATCCTAGGAATTACTATCCAGTTTCTGTGGTGCTGCTGTGCTGGTGCTGTGGTGCTGCTGTGGTGCTCCAGTGGGGCATGTTGCAACCTATGGCTCTAAGCTGAAAGCAAAACAGCTGCAGACACATGTAGTTTTTGCCACTGCACCCATGCCTTTTTGAAGACACATATAACATTGAGGTGGTTTAGTTTTTAGTTGCAAAGGCAAGGGTGCACTGGCACATGGTGACCATGACTTGCAGCTGCCAGGCAGCATGTTTTTCTTTTTTTTGGTACTCCTATAGGTGAAACTTATATGTACAAAATTGTAGTGGCCATGGCTTTTCCATGGCCACAGCTTTCCTTTTCCAAGGATATATCCCTTTTCCAATGGTTTTTTTTCCTTTCCCAAGGGTTTTTATCCTTTTCCAAGGATACACCAAGGAAGGCAGTCTTTTCCATGGAACTAGCCCTAGAAGTGCATGCAAAGGAAGGCCAGCCAGTAGTGGCAAAAGCCACTACTGGCTGGTCTTTCTTGGCATGCAACTTCCAAAGTTGAGCATGCCTTTTCCAAGGCTGTGGGGGCTCACTTGGCAGCATATGTTTCCAACAGCCTTGCCCTCATATCCAAAGCCTCTGCCTTTGTCAAAGAATCCTTTTCCAAGGATTTTTGGATATCATCAATGATTTGGGCAAAGTGTGGAGACATGCTGCTAGTCACCTCCACAATTAGCTTCAGCTTGCCACCCTCCTCAGTGGTTCCTGTCAAATATGCCCTTGGCTTAGGCTTCTTTGCAGAAGTGACCTTCAGTTTGAGCCATTTCATCCTCATGCCTTTTTCCAAAGGCTTTGCCTTTTTCTTTGCTGCTTTCTTTCCCTTCTTGGCCTTTCCCAAAGCCTTTGCTGATGGCTTTTTTGCCTGAGCCTTTTCCAAGGCAGCAGCTGGCCTTTTCTTGGAGCATGCAGCATACCCCATAGCCTTTTCCAAGGAATCTGTGTCAGTTTGCACCCTGCTCCCTGGCCTTCTTGTGGAGAGGAGTGGCAGCTTGGATGCAGCTGCTGCTGTTTTGGGGCATTCTGGGCTGCTAGCAAACATACTGGGGAAGCCTCTGGCATCCATGGAAACAGCACTGCTGTTGCTATCATTCTTCTTCAGCAGCTTGCTGCCAGCAGACTTTGCCTTTTCCAAGGGCTTGCTCTCTTCCATTGCCTTGCTCTTTTCCAAGGCTTGAGCCTTTTCCAAGGCTTGAGCCTTTTCCAAGGCTTCAGGGACAGCTGCCACCATGTTGAGGCCTTCCTGCAAGCTCAGGAAATCATCCTTGTTCAGCCTGCTGGCAGCAGTCTGCAGGCTGCTTTGCCTGCTCATAGCCCTCACATGGTTCAATAAGCAGACTATCCTCTCAGCCCTTAAGTTGGCCCACACTTGGCCACTTTGGCCAGACTGGTTCAGCTGTGGCTTTTCAGCCAGAAGGGAAATCAAAGCAACCCTTAAGGGAGAGCTGTGGATATCACCACTCTTTTCGATTTTTAAGAATGCCCTCCACAAAGGAAGGCACCTGACCAACCCAGTTGGGCATGGTGCATTTGACCTGGACAGGTGCTCATAGGAGCCCAAGTTTGCCACCAGGTCCTCATGGGCAGCAAGAGCTTTGTAGAGAAGGCCAGAATCCACATAGGGTTTTGGATAATTTCTGGCTCCTCCCCTTCCAGCCATGCTGCCTTTTCCAAGGCAGAACCCCACAGCTTTTCCAAGGAAAGACCTTTTCCAAGGAAAAGCCTTTTCCAAGGACAAGCCTTTTCCAAGGAAGGTCTTGCAAGTACAGGTGTTTTTTCGCTTTTTGAAACACTATTTGAGCCAAAACTTCAGCATGTATATATAGTTTTTTGAGGAAAATTTGGTGGAAAAAGGGACCCCAAAAATATCAATAATTCTCCCAAAAAATTCAATAGACAGATCAATAATTTGCACCCAAAAAAATTCAATAGAAAAATCAATTTCAGATCAATAATTTGCAACCCAAAAAATATTGATTTTTTTTGTTTCAAAAATATCAATAATTTGCAATACCCTTTCAATTGATCCTATTCAATATCCGATGCTCAGGGACTTGTGCACACAGAAGAAATCGCAATTTTAATTCAGTTTTTGGCGATCGAACCTCATTTCGTGCGAAAGGGTTGCGACGGGAACCCGGAAATCGCAATTTTACCTCAGGTTTTGGCGATCGAACCTCATTTCGTGCGAAAGGGTTGTTCCGGACAACTTGAAATCGCAATTTTGAGTCAGTTTTTGACGATCGAACCTCATTTCGTGCGAAAGGGTTGTTCCGGACAACTTGAAATCGCAATTTTACCTCAGTTTTGGGCGATCGAACCTCATTTCGTGCGAAAAGGTTGCGTTTCGTGCCGTCTCGTTGGCACTGCCCCGCGCCTTCAAGAGAGAAATAGAAAAGAAGGAGAGGGCAAGAGGGCAAGAGGGCAAGAGGGCAAGAGGGCAAAAGGGCAAGAGGGCAAGAGGGTAAGAGGAGAAGATGTGAGGATGAGAAGATGTGAAGATGTGAAGATGAGAAGATGTGAAGATGAGAAGATGAGAAGATGTGAAGATGAGAAGATGAGGAGATGAGAAGATGAGAAGATGAGCAGATGAGAAGATCTGAGGATGAGAAGATGTGAAGATGTGAAGATGTGAAGATAAGAAGATGCGAAGAGGAGAAGATGTGAGGATGAAAAGGTGTGTGAGAGGATGTGAAGATGTGAAGATGAGAGGATGTGAAGATGTGAAGATGTGAAGATGAGAAGATGTGAAGATGTGAGGATGTGAAGATGGGAAGATGTGACGATGAGAAAATGTGAAGAGGAGAAGATGTTTTACAGACCCCCACTATTGGAAGAACCCTGCGCTCAGACGCTCTCGGGGAAAAAATCCGCCGAGTGATGACATACATTTTTTTAATACCGCACCTTGGGTTCCGGTAAGGTGACCATGAAGTCATCGAGGTGATCTGGAATATCCAAATCCCAAGATGCTGTTTTCACCTGCGCCGCCAACACCATTAGAACGAACTGTCATTGAAGTGGCGGGACCTCTGAAGGAAACAGCTTGTCTGCGTGCCATCGCCAGTTCTTGTGTGTCAACCTTGGCGCAGAACTTGGTTTGAATCCATGTCTATCACAAGCACGTGTGCGGTGAGAACAACGTATGTCACAAATTTGAATGATACAGTGCCGCTAGTGCCCAATGAAAATCTGAGGCCCCAGCATTTTTCCAAGGGGCCCACAGAGCGGCGATGAGCTTGTTGAGAGGTTGTGCTGAAATGGCAGCTGCGCAGACATGCAACGTTGAATCGCCCAAGTGAATTCACATGGAGCAAAGAGCGGCTACTAGCATTACTTGTACTTATGAAAGCGTCTGAAAAATGTTCTGCGTTCGTACCAAGGTTTGCGGATTGCTTATGACATGATGCCCGAAAGCATCATGGCCACATCATTTCACACGCTGGTTCGCAATTTGATAGCTCAAAAATGTTATCAGGCTGAAACTGAAACGCTTGGTCGCAACGCGTCATGCAACAGGAGAAGATCTCGAAAACTGTCGACGGTTCAAGCTCTGGATTCCATATTCTTTTCGCTCCCCGGGGGCCGGTCTCGCTCTGGGGTCGACTTCGGAGGGGGCATAAAGAACATAAAGAACATAAAGAACATAAAGATTTGCTGCAAAGCAAAAAAAAACATCATCCGGGCTACTGGAAGGCCAATGTCATTCAACTCAAGTGTTCCAAGAAAGATTCTGCTAGAATCTTGACTTCCAGCAAATACTTGAGAAGTTGCTCCTCCTCGGGCTTTGTGCAAAAGTGATAATCAAATGATCGATCAGCTCAATGAATGCATCGGGATAGGCCCGAAAGACAGGAGAACATTCGGCTTTCAACGTACCAAGACTGGCTTCCATGTGCAGAGGTGATCTTTTTCGGGGGGACTTGACTCCCGAATCTATGTGGGTGTTCCTCACGATTGCTTCGAAACCACAACTTGGTCGTTTCAAGCTCTTGGAAAAAGTCAACAAAAAGATCGAGGAAGATCGGCGCCCCCATAAGGCGAAAGATTTCTTTAAGAGAAGCTTCTGATATTTTGTGATTACTCTCGGCCAATCACCTCCTTCTACCAGCAGGCTGGCCAGCATCACTGCTAACGTCCCAACACTGGGCCCTACAGGCAAGCTTCTCCTCTCACTTTCTCGTCTCGGTTTTGCGCTGGAAGCGCCAGCTTGCCCGTTTATGGGCATGTCGGGCACCTCACCCACACACGGTGAGCTAGTATTGGTATGGGACACTCAATGCAGTACAACACTACCGGAAGCTATTCAAGGCATCAAGTTGAAACAACTCCGTGGTTCGGACCGCGGTCAGGTCTGGCACCTTACAAGCACACAGGGTCTATGCATGCGCACGTTCTGAGCCACCCAGCCGATCTGTCCTAGTTTCTCGTGTTTAACGTGAACAGTACATTTTCTCAAAGTCGACGCTCAGTCTCTGCACTTGCAGGAATCGTATGGCCAAAAGGACGGAGCTCCCAAATGTCGGGCCCAGGGGTTCAAAGATAACACGTTTATGGACAAAAGGACCCAAGCAAGCACACCCATGCAGTGACCATTTCCCAAAAGGGTAGAGATGGTTGCAAAGTCTCTAAGGCCAGGACGGCTGTGGTCTTGCTTCACCTGAAGCTATGCCACCAGCCACAAGAAACTCTCTTGAGTCTTGAGTGTGTAGTATCACGACTCCTCTGACACTTGTCAGCAACTAGACAGCTGAGAGGGACACTTCTCACCAGGGCCTCAGCATAAGTCAGTCAGATGACGTTTTGATGTACCCTCATCTCTCACACGAGAGACGGCCTCCGGGCCAATGCTATCCAAAAGATGAAAAAGGTAGTCACCTCTGAAAACCGAGCAAGAAGGAAATGAGACAGTCACTTGACCGAATCCAGCTCACTAAGAATTCATGTCATCGACCCTCCGGGCCTCGAAATGAGGATCCATAGCCTACTTGATCCACTTTTAGCCAAACACAAAGCTGACAGTCTGGCGAAAACGTGTCTATCTCCAACCGCTTGGCAAGTGAATTGCAAGACATTGCGAAGTTACATACTGATAAAACAAGATCGATGTTATTCATTGTGAAGCACAATCTAACTTCTGGCAACTGAAAAACCTACGTTAACTGCTCAAGAGTCATGCGCTCCCCCCCGGCTAAGATGACTTTTGTTGACACTAAGGTTGCAAATCACTCATTGGTCAAATGGGCTATTGCCAGTCTTGCGCTTCTTGAAGGGGTTGGCATCATCCTTGACTCGAGGATTCGAATGCTCAAAGCGGCTGCGGACACACAAAGCTCTTGTCAGAAACAAAAATTGCGCGCATCAGCTGCTCTGGCATCATGTGGCAAGTCTCCACTTGGGTTAGTTCACCGAAAAAGACCCCAACAAGTCTCAAGAATACACAGTTATCCCCACATTTTACCCAAGTTTTTATGACTTGCTGTGGCCTTCTTTGGGGTGCCAACCCAAATGAAAAATTAGCAGCATCATGGAAAAGCCAGAAGCTGCAATCTTTTCACTGGTACAATGAGCCAGGCATTGCCGGCTTGCTGCTCAAGAATCTTTTCGCATGAACTACGCTCACCAGCTGGCAAGTCGAGAGCTCCAAGGACAAGGTTACCCAACGACATGCAAACAATGAAAACGTGACGTGCCACGCCTCTCTGACGTAGGTGTCGAGTTTGGTGCTCCCCTGCCTTCTCGTATTCGTGTAACTTGCCGATCTCCCGCAAGGCATCTTGCTCGCCCAGTGCCTCACGATCGCTGGCAAAAAGAAACCGCAAGCCAAATGCACAATTGCCACACCTCTTGTGAAAGCGTTGAAGGTCTCAAAGCTTTGATTTAATTCAATTGATAGATTTGTTCTTTTCGACCTGCCTCGCCTCCGACATTGTCTTTTTGCCGGCCCGAACAATAACTACTGGCTGTATAACGCGGTTAACCAAAAGAGCTCTTCCGGAGGTTTCAGCATGAATCACATGAAGCCTTGCCTACAACAAAAGCACACTGCCACTACATACTGGTTGTCAAATATATCTAGCAAAAAGCAGACGGCGCTAGTGCCACACATACAGGGGGGCGCAAGCTGCACCAAGGAGAAATTATGGTAGCGACATCGGAAGACTCCTATGTTGTCTCCGAAATATTGACGCTCCCAGATTCCTGGGAAGGGAACTGGAAGGGAACTGGGAAAGAGAAAGGGAACTGGAAAAAACACAGCACTTCGCACACGCTGAAGAAAAGGAATTGGAAAAATACAGCATTTTCGATCACACCCGGGAAAGGGAACTGGAAAACCACGGCATTTTCAATCGCGCCTGGGAAAGGGAACTGGAAAAACACGGCATTTTCAATCACACCCGGGAAAGGGAATTGGAAAAACACGGCAGTGGCATGCACGGCCGGAAAGGGAACTAGAAAAACACAGCATTTTCAATCACGCCCAGGAAAGGGAACTACCACAACAACAACAACAACAGCAGCAACAACAACAGCAACAGCAACAGCAACAACAACAACAACAAGAAGAACAAGAACAAGAACAAGAACAAGAACAAGAACAAGTAGGTAGGACAAACACAGATGTGAAACAGAAAAGCGCACTTGCGCAATATCTTTCAGTACATCATCATTAAAAATCACCCAAAAGTCATCTTCGTCAAAATCTTCATCATCAGCCTTAGTTGACCAATTCAAAATGTTCAATGCACGTCTGTCACCTAATTCATATCTTCGTACAATATGTGCCAATGTTGAACAAAAACGACAAATGGTCTGGATTTCGAAGGCTTTGTCTCCAACCCCCACCCCGCCCCACCCCACTTCACCAGCAGAGTAGCATCAAGTATGCGTGGAAGCTCGCATGAAGGTTAACGGGATGAATGAACCAGGGCATTATCCATTCAAACTGCCCGCACTTACGACCAAGCGCTGGTTCATACCGTAGATGGACGAATTATTCAAACCCTTTTACATAGAGCAACCCCTCTCACCCCAAATATCAATGTTATTTTCTTGCTTGGTTCGTTCCTTCGAATGGACGAAATATATCAAACCCCCAGAGCAGGAACAGCGCTACGAAACCATAACATTGAAATTCAGGGGAGGTAGGGGTTGGCCTATAACTCATGGATAGGGGTTTGAATAATTATTTGTCCATCTACTGTATGTGAGGGATATGTCCCACTATATCCCAGTTACATGTTACTGTTCCATGAGTCTCCAGCTATATGATCTCCCTATCTTGTGGATGAATCAGCGAAACAGAGCAACCTTCCGAAGAATGACCCAAGCCTCTGGTTCCGCAGCCATGGCCAGGGATTTTCTATTGACCAGGGATTGGGTGACGACTCGAAATGACCAGCTAAAATCACCAAAAGATCTCTGATCCACAATTTTTCAGGCCTTTGACCCGCTAAGATGTTGGATCATCATTTTTTTTGTTCTCCGGAAGAATGGGAGTTTCAAGCAGCGCGGAAGTGTCTCCAGCCAGCCATGTGTTTATTTTGTGAGTTTGGTTTGATAAGTTGAATTGTCGCTATTCACAACCTTCAAGGTCTGTAGAAATCTATAGAGTTGACGGTTGCCAACAATTACAGTATCTTTGTTCAAGTCCCGAAAATCTGTGAGTGGCAACATGTTTTATTCAGCAAGGGAGATACCTCTGTGTGAACGGACCACTTCCCTGAATTTGAACTAAATGGCCTTCACCCGGCACACTTTTGAACACATTACATCCGCAAAGTTGTTGTGGGGATCTTCAGGGTTTCAGAACAAGATCTTGCAAGATGAAATATTATGCTACGCTGAACAAAAAATCAGAGACTGCTCAGACCGCGAGAAAGTCCTCCATCTATATCGACTACACATTTGATTCTTGGGTACAATGGTGCAGCATCCATGGGTCGTGCCCCCAAAGGGCGAATTTTCTGAAATAGAACCTTCAAACCTCAGGGAAGGTTGCTAATGTGTACTTCAGCTATTTCTTGTAAAGCATGGGGATGGTTTATGGTGTTGGCCTTCCTTTTCGTGTCGCGTCGTGTCCAGTCCGTTCCAGGTGGTGCTCATTTTGCACCAAAAAATAGGGATCTAACCATTAGGAATCAGGATTTCATGCATTGAGCATTTGAGCCCCCGCAGTGAAATGCCTGTTGCTTACAGTAATATAAACCTGTCAGACTTAAGGACTTAAGGGTTGTTTCAATCAGTAAAACCCAACAGCTTAGTGAAATAAGCCAAGTTAGTAAGCCAATTATGGGGCTACTTGGCCTTCCCTGGTACCTTGCACATCCTTGCACAATGTCCCCGAACAAAACAATATATATATATTATAATTATATAATATAATTATATATATATAATATGTATACTATAATTATATATATGCAAATATAATTATATATATATGCAAATATAATTATATATATATGCAAATATAATTATATATATATGTGATAATGTTGGGATATGAACATGATTAACATTGATTAACCAACTAAATATGATGTTTGCTCACATGGCATTGCTATATATATATGTATATATGGATCTAGTTCAACACTGAAAAACAACAAACGGTGGTCATCATTGGATGGCCATGTCCCGCAGTTGACGCCGCAAGCACCACTTTTTTCTGCAACGCCGCACCTTTAGAGATCCTCTTCGTCGGGGTCCTGGTAGTGGTGCCACGTGGCACCAAGAAACACAAGCGATGACTTGACATCTTGGTTGTGTTCATAAGTTATCATGTGTTTATAGATTACATTAGATTACTATGACACATGACATGATTCAATGGGCTGTTTTAAGGGAACATGTGTAACCTATTGTACCACCGGAAACCATGGATTTACAAGCAACATGTGAGGTTAAACCCTGCAATGCTTCCCCCAAAGTTCAATGAACTATATTGTAGAACCAAATTCCATGAAAACTTCTGGTTCCGTCCGCAAACATCTCTGCAATGTGGGTAATGACACGCTAAAGATATTTCTATACAACAAACAAGTTCCGGGGCCCCACTGAAAAATGGTCATATCGCCAGTCGGAGTTGACTAGACTTTAACCAACGGCACACTCCGATTGCTGAACATTGACTACGTATCGACTCAACATCGAACAACTGACTGAACATTGACGAAACATTGTTAATGAATGTTCATGACATGGACTAAAAGGTGGACGGAACCTCCAGTTATGTTGGTTTATAAACAATTTTTACTATATATGGGGGGTTCCATAGTCATGGGGGTACCCTTGTATCGCTGGATGTTTCATGGAAAATTTACCCTCTGGTAAACTAACAGTTTGCTATGGAAAATCACAATCTTTAATAGGCAAATCAACTAAAAATGGGCCATGTTCAATAGCTATGTTAAATTACCAGAGAGTACCCCCATTTTAGGAAACTTCCACAGTAACTCGCTTCCCGCTTCGCATTTTTTGCTCCCAGTCCAGCAGCCCACTTTCAGCGCCCTGGCCCTCCTGACCGCTATGGCGTTGTTTCATGCTGAAAAACGCTTCATATTTGTTGGGATTATCATGATGTTATACATATTTATGAATTATGATAGATACAGGGGGGATACAATGAGATATAGTGGCATACCCTCTGGTCATTTCCGAGTTTTCTATGGAAAATCGCAATGTTCAATAGGTAAATCATCTAGAAATTGACAATTTTCCATACCAAACTGATCTGTTTTTTACTGGCCTGGGATGGCACCACAATGATGGGCATGGGGTGGGATTTTCCTTTCTCACCTTACAAAATTGATGGGAACGCAATACACATACAAAACATAAGTCGAACAACCTAAGACATGGATACAACTTTTACTTGGGGAAGCCTCATGAAGCACCAGTCCCTGGCCTTCAAGTAGCAACAAATTGGGGTACTTCCTAGTAGAAGGACACAGGGAAACTCTTTGATTGGTAGCTTCCGGTGGGAGGACTCAAATAAAGCAGGCAAACATAACCTTAGATATCTACAAGATGGTCCCCCTAGTTATCTGGTTCATAACCCCGTCTAACTATGGTTCCGATATGTTCCAATTAGTCTGGTTATAAACCAACTCATCGAACTGTGGAGCACCACCTCCAAACGCAATTCTACATGGCTACTATCCCCCATGTTTTTTGACCACACACAGCGAATCACGAAACTATCCAACCCCCAATCCGTGAGACCAGCTGAACCAGCATCGCCACTTAAATCTCGAATTTATTACCAGCTAAATCCCCATCGATTGCTGGCTAAATCCCCATGGCCGCATGTATTGCCAACTTCCACTCCCACTTACTCCCAGTGAAACTTCCATCTCTTGCCACCATCTATTGCCAGCATCTATTGCCACCATCTATTGCCATGTAAACCTTATACGGTATAACTAACATCCATTGATTGCCAGCTAAGCTCCAATCTAAGGTCCATTTATTTTCAATTGAAATCTCATAATTTATTGCGAGCGCAAGATCAGTTTTTCATTGCCAGCTCCTTTTGTTGTTTCGTCACTTAAACTGCCATCAACCAGGTCGACCCATGGGGATCCCCAGGTCGCGAGGTCGCGATGGCTTGAAACAATCCTAAGTCATGGTCCTCCATTAATTTTAAGGATGTTTGGGGGTCTATACCTCCATATCTTTTCCCCAACTCAATTTAGTTAAATGACGTTCCCGTTTATATCTCATTAAGAACACTATAAATTGAAACCTCCATAATGGTAATGTCTCATGGTTCCCCAATCATCAACCATATCAGATGTTGTTGCTTGGTAATGTCTCATGGTTTCCATTGATGGCCGTGAAACGTTGGGGAACCCCCATGAAATCCCAATTTCTGTTGGTTACTTTCTGGTAATTTAACATAGATATACATAGATATTAAACATGGCCCAGTCGAAATAGTTGATTTACCGTTCTTAATAGCATGGTGGATCTTTCCAGTTCGCAAACTTAGTGAGTTCGTTTACCAGAGGGTAAATCACCATGAATTTCTGGCTTAAATCACCAAATGTCACCATGTCCCCATGGCCACTAAACCAACCACCCATCACCATCGGTCCGGCACTTGCGGCGGTCTGTCATCGAACTTGCTGCTGCACTCATCGTGGAGCCAGGAAATCATGTCGTCCGGCTCACGGCTGCCGTGGTAATAGACCTGGATGCGAGACAGGGCTTCGCGAAGTTGGTGTTTACTATGGATTTTATGGGATTTTATGGTGATTTAACTGTGATTTAGTGGGTTTTACTATGATTTACGTAGCAAAGTTGCTGAACAGAACTCCACTGTTGGGTTTTTGGTAGATATATGGAACAAGTTACTATACTAAACATCAACCAACCAACATCACGATCACGAACCGGGAACCAAAAACCACTATACCTTATGAAACACAGCGCCCCCGCCCGGAGAAGGGCCAAGAAACGCGTCTCTTCGGCGACTTGCCAGCAGGAAAGAGGATCACCGTGGGAAAGCCAGTGATCTGAATCCCCTCCACCTCTGCGACCGATGTCGCAGACAAAATGCGCTGGTTTCCTAATGGATGTTCATCCCCCTATGGTTCTTTTTCTGGTTAGAATCTGGTGCCCCCTACTTGTGGTTGGTTTATAACTGGCTGAACTATTGAATAAATCGATACATCATGGCTGAGTCCATGGAGTAGCTTTAAACAACAGACATCACTAGTTGGTTCGTAAATCCCCATTCATCACTTCGACATCTACCATAAATACCCAACAAACCAAGTTATATGAGGCTGCAGTTTGTATACTTGTTTAGTTATAAGTAAGGTATAACAAACTTACCTATCTAACCGTGTATATATATATATATATGTATATACTATAGATATCCAACATAAATATATCAGAACAGAAATTCTTTCCTCCAACGGCCTTACCTACGACACTAGAACCGCAGTCTCCAGTAGCCATGGCCTCGTTTCTGGTGGCATCGATCTTGGCAATCTTCAAGGACTTCACGTGTTTCAATCGCCTAGACAGAGGCAACGACTGTAAGAGAGCAGAAAAAAAAACGTAGATTCCATGGGTTTTTACGGTAAAACATAATTTTTAATGGCTGTCGTCCCGGTCAAAGTCAATTCTGATCATCCCAGAGAACAAATCTAACTTGGATGGTTTGTTTGCGATGCCCCTGTAGGAAACAACCGCAACATGTTTGAGTCGTTTGAGATACCAGATTTGAACATCTTCAAGCAAATTGCTCACCAGATTTTCCCACATAACTTGCCGCGTTTGCGAATCTGTTTTCTCAGTCCCGGACTTTGCGAGCTGCTTGTACTGTGGCTCAAATTTTCGACAATGGCCGCACCTTGCCGCGTATGGAAGGGCTCGGGGTGAAAGCTCCACAATGCCCCCCAGATGGGCGACTGATGTTCACTGATGTTCACTGATGTTCACTGGTTAGACCGTTATAGCAGTTGTATCCCAGTTACTAACCAGTTACAGTAACCAGATGTAACCAGTCCCATGGCCCAAGATGGCCCAAGTATGGTTGTTTTGATCTTTTCTGTTCCATGAACATGAATGATCATGAATGAACACATAGCCTCTGGATGCCTCTGGTACTCAAACGTGGCTGGAAAATCCCCAAACTACAGTGAATGGAGGTTTCAACCCCCCTGAAAAATATTAGTCAGATTGGATCATCATGCCAACTATTGGGGAAAATAAAGCATGTTCCAAACCACCAACCAGTGCAGTAAATGGAGATTTCCTTGTGGAAAATTATCGAAATGGTGGGATTTTTCCAGCTTGACACCGGATCAGCATGGGGTTTTCGCCTCACAGAAAACCCGGATCATCCATTCCGAGAGGAGTCTTCCACTACTGTTCCCAATACAAACAAGAAATGACCTGGTAGGTCAATCACCTCCACAACAGCTAATAAAGATGTATCAACCATCAGCCTACAGAGCCTTGATGATATCCCCATATTATCTGATGGTTCAGTCAGTGAAATCAAGGAACGATATCCCTATGAAATCACCAGCGGATTTTTGATGCTCAGCTGCAAGAGTTAAGGCCGTCACCAAGGAGCAAAGAAATCCACCAGAACATCCTGCAAGGCTGCGATCCCCACTATCTAAAACATGGGGATTCAAACTTTTTTTGGGGGACCTCAAAAGTTCGTGTTCAGGACGGTTTCCAAAATAGCAAAACTCATGGTTACCTGCTTCAAGCTATGAGACAAATACCGGGGCTGGCGGCTGGCCTTCGACGGAATTTCAGATCTCTCTCACCGAAGCCAGACAAACTACTGAACCGGTCAAACTGATGTTGAGTAACCCATGTGTATCAGCTATTTCTGCTCTTCCGCAAAAAAAAAACATGAGCATTCATCAACTATGACAATCATCCATCAACTAATTATTCATCCATCCATCAACCTGATGAGGCCATTAAACAAAAAAAAACACATAGATTTTCTCCTCATCCTCGCTTTCAATGGCCGCAGTGAAAGTTGTTCCGACCAAGGACACTACGGCGCCAATTTTCAGGTCCTGTCGGAGCAAGGAGCGCGGCCCAAAGTGGAAAAACGTCATGTTATGGAGTTTCATTGTATCAAATGGTGGTTTCCTAAAATGGTGGATCCCCAAGTCAACACGGGTTTCAATACTAAGATGGTCCAATGACTTGGATGATTCGGGGGCACCCCCATTTTAGAAAGCCTCCGAATGGTTAGTTTGCAGGCCAAATTTTCATGTTTCCTGCCTGGTCCGCCTCGCCGTTTCCAATTTTCTGCTGCATGAAAGTTGGTAAAAAAGCAACGTTTGTGATGGCTATCTGGCTGTCACATGTTCTACAATCTCTGATACTTAACTTGCTGACAAGAAAAAAGGGTGAACAACTAACATGTTGAGATGATTGACCGATATCTGTATATATATATATAACTCGCACAACTGGCGAAGATTGAATCATGCATGTCCCAAACAAAATGGTGGGATTCATACAAAAATGATCAACCATCCAATTTGATCCAATATGCAGAACCATGAAGGATGGGGAACGCAACAAACTGTAACAAGTTCTATGGTGAGACTGGTGAGATGTTAACTATTAAATGTTGTTTGCCATTGATCTCAATCCCGTTATGAACTTCCATTTCGTGAGAACTCATCGGGAAATGGCCGCGCCATCAAAGGGGCCTCTGGAGATGGTTCCGGTTCACTCTTCATCCAGGGTTTCAGCCTCGGGGATCTTCTCATGGATAATGTTTCAATGGGGAACTGATGTCTTTTCTTAGTAAACCATTGGTTTGTTTTTGGGCACCAATATACCCAATTTTCAGATAAATCCGAGGTGATTATTCCAGCAAAGTCAACAGAGGGTTTTCATCTGTTCTTCTCTATTAATAAAAATTATAGGTACTTTGAGGATCAAGGAGCATCTTGATATCTATACAGTATACCCATTGAGAGGTTTCCTAAAATTCCTAAAATAGGGAGGTACCCCCAAATCATCTATTTTGATATGATGTATTTTGATATGATGTTCCACTATAAACCATCCAGCTAAAGAGGGGTACCCCATTAAAATCCACATTTATGGTGTAGAAAAATACCCCTTTTAAAACATGGTTTTTTAATGGGCTATACCAGAATTTTGTCTTGTTGGTTGTGTGTTCCATTCTATCCCCGTGATTGTGGTTGGCTTTAGTATTCCATAAGAATCCTATTCATTCATTCCCCACAGTTATGGCCTTTTACCAGTTATAAGTACTTATAATCCCATTTATAGAATGTATAATCCCATTTATAACCAGTTATAACTAATAAATGGCCATAACTGCATGATGGTTGCTTTGATCTGTTTTTGTTCACAGTATTTGTGTTGCACTCCCTGGCATTTTTGGGTCGTTGGACAATCATGTTCCACTAATCACTAAAACTTGCCAATGCTCAAGTTCTATGTTAATTTTGCTGGAGGATAAAGCCTCAAGACCCCTCAAAAAGTCTACAACAAGGTCTATAACTCCTCCATAGTTCTCAATTTTCAAGGTATATCCATATGAAACCTGAAGCCAACTCATCTTCACCATCTCCGTCGACCTCTTATTCTCGTAGTCGGACACAAAGTTCACCATCTTCTCGGCAGTCACTCCTGGGCTAAGTGGGGCCCCCAGCGGATGGCGGCGGAAAAAGTGATGAAACATAGAAACACTATGGTTGAAATAACTACACTATATAGAAAAACTATGGTTTTTGATATATATATATATATTATAAATCTGTCACATATATATATATATCTATTATATATATACGTACTGTATATACAATACTATATAATCTAGAGTGTAATATATCTAGAGTTGATGGGATAAGCACCTGTATGGTTTATCCACTTAGAACTCGCTTTACGTACCTGGCTGGACATGTAGCGCTATAAAGCACTGATATAGATGCCGTCTTTTTGAAACCAAATTATGACTTACAGAGCCCACCTTGACTGGGGACTCTCATGAATCAGGTCACGAAAAAGGCGCGAAGAAGCATTGAACATTGAAGAATTGGAGGTTTCCTAAAATGGGGGTACCCAACAACCCTAGGTTTCAGTACTAAAATTGCATAATTTTGGATGATTGGGGCGTACCCCCATTTTAGGACTCCCCCAATTGTTGTCCTATAATGTCCTATATTGGTGAGGTCATTGTGGTTGTTCACGGTGACCGGAAGCAATGATCTATGGGGATTGTTCACCATGTTTGTTAACATTGAAAACCAAGACAAAACAACTCAAACAATTGAACTAGTAGTGGACAATGAACATGACCAGATAAATCTTCGACTACCATCTAGTAAATTGACATGACTATGCAAAATCACCATCCTGCATAGGTGAATCATCTATACATTGGCCATATGTTCCATAGGTCCGCACTAAAATAGCATCATCAGATCTGCTCCTTTCAGTGGAAGACGATACTTCTTGGGGATGTGGTAGTGCCCCTCCGTCACTTCGTAACTTGGCACCTGCAAAGGGAACTAATCCGATACAGTACATGATAGACAAATTGCTGTGGTATGTAAACAAATGAATGTATTGTATTACGTATGGTAGATAGATATATAGATATGATGTGTGTATGTAGAAAATGTAAATAGCTAAAACTATAAACAATCATAGATTTAATTATATATAATAAGTTCAAAACAAAAACATATCCACCGTTACTAGAAGTTTCTGCCCGATTGAAACAAACATGTTTCCCACTGGCAGGTGAGATTAAGAGATGTTAGATATCCTGCTGGCACATGTCTTGCGCATGCCTGGATTGTGGATGAAGACAACTCCACCTGCTGCCACCCTGCTTGGTGAACGGCTTTCACCTTTTGATTTCTGCTGACCGGCTATCTGAACATGGATGATCTATTGCTAATCCTCCCTCACATTGCCTAAAATATTTTACTCAAGCAAGCAACCCATAATGTACCGCAAAAACACATTCAATCAACCCTTCATCTATCTTTTTTTCCATTTTTTTCCCCCAGGAGTAAAATCATGTGATCTCAGTGAACCATATATGTGTTTGCCCCTCAATGTTGGCCATTCCATCAGCGCGTTCCCATCTGCTTCAGCTAAATCACCAATAATAGTCCCGTTTTCAAATCCCAAAAATAATAATCCAACAATCAATGTCATATCAGAATATATCAGATATCCCACAATCATCCCATATATATATATAATATACTGGTTGGTGGTTTCAACCCTCTGAAAAAAATTAGTCAGTTGGGATGATTATTCCCAATATATGGAAACTAAAAAATGTTTGAAACCACCAACAAATATATATATATTCTTTTTCCCCCACCTTCTTCGACATCGAACCACTCAAGCCATCATTTCTGGCACCTCAATCAGTGTGAGGGTTGGAGGCACCATTTCCCCAGCGGCTTGGACCAAGCGCTGCTCCACCAAGCTAGACGTGCCCTGGATCGGTTCGGGGGAGGGGCCCGCGTCTCTGGGAATCCTTCACAAAAAAAAAAAAACAAGCCATGGCCGGAAGTAGATGTTTGACTTCAGATGATTTAGAACTTCATCTTAGATGTTTCTAGAACGGAATATATTAGAATTTCATCGTTCCAGTTACAGTACAGTATCAAAATAATTAATAAGAACATCGAAACGTATGCAAACCGTGACCGAAGTAGAAGATGATTGACTTCAACAATGATTTAAAGTGGTATACGTTAAATTCTAAGATCACTTATTAGAATATAATGCTTATGATGGAATCCATTATCAATTATTTATTGCAATAAGAATTTTAGAATTCTAAGATTGATTGAATCTAATATTTTGATTCTAAGAAACTGGAATGATTTCTATAGTCTGTATCATATCTATAATCATTTCTTGGTTTTACTAAGATATCTTGAGAATCTAAGATATCTTGAAATTCAGAATTCTAAGATTATATACTAAGATATATGATGGAAACCATGATGCTTTAATCTCTTCAAAGCATCCCAATAGGATGCCGGGGACGGGGACCATAGAAGCAGCACATATGGAGGTTTTCTGATAACTAGGGCTACAGTACCCCTAGTTATCATCCATTTAAACATGGATTTTCCCTGAAATAAACCATCCAGCTATTGGAATACCATCATTTATGGAAATCACCATATCATGATCATTCATGATCTATATTCCAACTATATCCAGGACATTTCTTTGGTACTCCATGTGCTTTGTCCAAGTTAGAGTTCCAACCACCATCTCAAGCTGGGCCGCAGAAATGCAGGCGTGTACTCGACCGCGAAGCTTTTTGGCCGCCTGGCACGACGTTTTTTGGATTCCCAGGTGGTTGATCCATCCATCGCAGAACGGGAGTCGCTTGCCGGGAGAAAGCCGGCTCCGATTTAGGACTGGATCCAAACAATATAAAATGGTCGTGGTTGAAAAAAATGAAACACATTGATTTATCCAGTTCACTTTACATATTACACAAAAAAAAATAAATTGTTACATTTGAAGCCAACTTGGTTTGCCCAATTCTTTTACAGCACGTACGTAATTCTCGTTTTGAGTATGAAACCAATGGAACCTATTTGCTTCGGTGAGCACCCGAGTTTGATCTATCCACACATACAAACATGAGAAAGTTTG
The DNA here is from genome assembly GCA_947184155.2 of Cladocopium goreaui. Taxonomy (NCBI): domain Eukaryota; class Dinophyceae; order Suessiales; family Symbiodiniaceae; genus Cladocopium; species Cladocopium goreaui. The sequence goes on from CAMXCT020006600.1 coordinate 452,592, forward strand.
AGCATCAACACATTGAGTTACAGTTTATCCGCCTTATGGAATAAGATCCCCATGAAAAAAACATACCATGTATATAGATGTATATAGTGGATTCTGATGAAGCCACCAGCTGACCAGCGCGTTGGGCTTATATCCCCAGTTTCAAGCTGAATACAGGTCATTTTTCTTGCCAGTCACCATCACCAAAGGTCATCTTTGGGTACTCGAAATATCCCTCTGCCAATCAACTAAATGTGGAAAGGACAATCCACCAGCTGGCTGCAAAAAAAAAATCCCATGCCCAGCATTTTGGAGGCATTTCCCAGCGGCATGTAGCTGGATGTTTGATGTTACTAGATGTTACTATACCCATCATATCTCTCATCATATCTCATACACATTCAAATTTGACCAGCCTTTACCAGCCATTTCATTTCTACGGCTCGACTTTTCGCGACCAGCCTCCCTGAAGACTTTCTCCTCCTCAGTATCTGAGTTCTCGGTGATCAGTACCAAAGCCTTCAGCAGGAGATCTCTCTGGTGGAGGAGTCTACTCTCCAAATCGCCCGAAGAAATAAAAAAGTACTGACATAAGTTTGAAGATGTTTAATATGGATACATTAATTAATATATTAGATAGACATGTTATATATTAAGTTATACTATCCATTAATTTTCACTATGATGGAGGACAAACATGGACAAACAGCATATGCTATGGATACACATGTTGAGGTTTCTTCGGAACAGTGGAGACCGCAACAGCAGAATCCAGAGCCCTGACCATTCTGACCTGGCTAAGTTGGACACAACTCGTCCGTTTAACCAATGTATGGGATTATAATGGGATAATCATCTTTATAATGGGATTATATATCATAATAGTGATTATAATACCTATAATATGTATATATATATATATGTATACGTATGGTTGGTGGTTGAGCCCTACCCCTCTGAAAAATGATGGAGTTCGTCAGTTGGGATGATGACATTCCCAACTGAATGGAAAGTCATAAAAGCCATGTTCCAAACCACCAACCAGATATTAATGTATATCACTACCTATACGCATCGGGATTAAACATTGGGAAGTCTCTTGTCTTAGTCCTCGGTGCAGGACTGCTGAAATCCGAAGTGAACAGCCTAAGCTTGACTGTTTCCGCCTCCTGGATGTGCTAAGATCTAGAATCTAGACCCTTAGTATTGCTGTGGGTCATTCCCACTTGGTATCTTTCTTCTCGCATCCAGATCTGATGGCTCAAAATGTGTTATTTTCATGTTTTGCTGGTGAAATGCTGATCAGCAAACATGTGTTTTTGCTGCTTAAAGCCTCAGTTCTGTGAAACCTCAATTCTTACAGTTATGGCCCTTTACCAGTTATAAGTACTTATAATCCCATTTATAGAATGTATAATCCCATTTATAACCAGTTATAACTAATAAATGGCCATAACTGTAGGGTGTCAATTCGCTCATGTACGTTGGATCACGTCGTCCCAATTTCGAGCTGGGCAGGTGGCACCGGCACACTGTCGGCTTGCGGCTGGAAGATCTTCTCCATGGCGTCTTGGTCCATCCCTCAAGGCGCTGCAGGCGCTGTCGAGGAATGAACCCCCAAGTTACCCTCTGGGAATATATAACATAGCTATAATGGCCTATTTAGTTGGATGATTTATATACTATACCGACTATACCTATTGAAAATGGTGATGTTCTGTAGCTAAATGCTAGATTACCAGAGGGTACAGACCCCAAGGTTGTGTACTTGCTGGCTGTTCAGCCATCCCAAAAATGATGTTTCAAGTGTGGTCCATGCTGGACAAGTCATGGAAAGTCAAAAACACAAAAAACGACATCAACATTTCTGTACCTGCCAGGTTGGATGAAATACATAAACATACATAAACGATCTTTCCATTCTTTGCTGATCTTTCCACTTCAGCCAGCTGACTTCAGCCCCAGGTGTCCGCACGCATGATGCTTGGCGTCTTCCTTCCATTGATCCACCTGGATGAATCAATGAAGTGCTGAGTATCTCACTACCGACCCTCCGTTTGTGTCCATGAAAAAATGGGTTTTGTCTCATAGTTCAAATGTGTTCAAACACTTTTTAGAGTTGTTTGGGGTGGTGGAGGGTATGAAATCATGCGTAAACCCCAAAAGTAGACCTTGGGCAATGGTTCAGACATGAGTGATACACAATTATATAAACCACCCCCAACTGGAGGTATGCTAGTGGGTTCTAGGGGTTGTTGAAAACGGGGGAGCCCAGGCTAGCATCCGATACGGAAACCAATGGTATTAAAGAGTACCCCATGCCATTTACCGGTAGAGATTCCGGTTGCATGGAAAACGCCTTTTGTTTGGGACATATTTCTTCATATTTCTTCCACAACTGATTGCTTCACAACTGATTGCTTGAAGCTACATACAGGCTTCCCAACATCTGCCCACAAACAGTCATCAATTCTGCTGTGAGCTAAGGATGAACATGATTGCTGCTTTCTATGATGCTTTTGGACCCTCTGAATTCAACAATATGTATAGTATGTGTATATATATATATATACATAATATTATATAATTTTAAAACACATAATAACAAATAAAAACAAATATGTAAATACATTGCCCAAAAAATATCGGCAAAATCAAGCAGCGAATCATCCTTCCTTGCCATGCCTCAATTTCCACAGGTTTTTGCTCCTCTCCGACGGTTCGCCCATGGCGTGGGCAGTGTTCCCCGAGTCTCGGACTTGTCCAAGACATGGAAACTTTGGAGATCCCCATCGAAGACAGCGTAGCGCTCGTCATAGGGGAAGAACCTTTCTGACGAATTGCTGAAACAACGCCCGAAGTTCCAGATGGCTTCTGGGAAAATGGACATTTGTGACAATTGTATACAATTGTGTCCACTGAAATCAGAGCTTTGCAAGCTTTTACTTCGGAAAATGACGTATAGTCAGTATAGTCGTCCACTTCAAAAACCTCACTTTGAAGCACAAAGGGTGGATGCTGCTGGGTGAGCTCCAGGAGCCTGCGATACTAAGATGCCAACATCACCACGGAAGGAATCGGAAAAGTTGGGTGCTCCTGGATGTGAGCACGGGTCGACCATGGAAAGTCCTGTGTGTTGGGGAATCATTGGACCTACTGTCCAGGGTTACCACTGATGGTGGTGATTGACACACCAAACTCAGACTTGGAGACTTCAAGATCTGTGCGTTTCTCTGTTGACACAAAGACGGTGTGGACACAGCAAACATCAATAACATAACAAATTCTGCACCTCATCATTTTTGCTCTGGGTATATAATGTCCTGTTATTTGGCTCCAACCAGTGTTATTAAATATGGTCATAAACGTCCTGTGCTTCAAGCTTTACCAACAAATTATAACCAGAGTTGTGGATGATTTTCATTGACTAATAAGTACCTGTAGCTACGATGGCTCAGCACATTTACCAGTTATCTCATCCCCGGTTTCGTTTAGAAAGGTGAAGGGATTCTTCATATATCCACCATATAAAAAGCAGCACAAATCCATCATCTTTCCCAATTATTCTCACAGCTATCCAAATATGAGCTGGTTCAGAACGCCAACAACATAGATATATCTACGCCCATCTAAGTCATAGCTTTACATGTTCCATATCTCTTACCGCCAAAACCGCCCCAGCTGGGCTCCTTTTCCACCTTCTTCTCATCGTCGCAGCATTTGATCTGTACCAGCTGAGCCCAGCCCGTGGACCTCGAGACAGAAGTGACTACACGGTGGGATCCCGATTTAACCATCAAAAATGGTGGTATGATGAGGATGTCATGGGAATATGCTGGAGATAATCTGGATAACTAGATACTAGATAGCTAGCTTGCTTGAAATACTACAATATCTAGTGCCTATTTCAGGGACATATGTATAGTGTCTATACTTAGATGAGGTTATAAACCAAGGGGGGCCACCTTGCATGTGGGTTAGTCTAAAAATTAGGTAATTACTGCAAAATCCAATGGATGATTGCCATTTTCCTTCTTAGAATCGCTATTTGAGGCGATACCCCAGTTTCTGTACTCCTGGTAAAGTGTAACTATGGACAATTCATCAACATTGACCTAAAAAGTGACCCAGCAAATATGATAAAATGGAGGTTTCCGAAAATAGGGTACCCCTAGTTCTCATCCATGTTAATAGGATTTTCCATTATAAACCATCGATTTTAAGGGAAACCCCCCATTTTCGAAAAGCTCCATATATGCATACCTAGAGGTTTTTTTGGTGTGATGCAATATGTCCCTTGTAGTAATCCAAATCATCAAGTTGCATTGATCATCTCAGCTGTCCATGTCAAACCCATAGGCCTCCGGTTACATGTCTGGAGAAACCCTCCAGAGAGTGAACACCTCCGTGCTCCCTGGAAAGGTCTGTTTTCAGGGTACCCCGTGTTCGCCGTGAAATCGTGCCCTGGCATCATGTGCCCACCAAGCTGCAATAAGACCGGTTGGCGGCTTCAACAATTGTGGAAAATATGATGACCGGCAACGGGGATCGTCATCCAAAATAGGATGCAACACATAAATCACCAACCAGATCATCATTGGTTATATTCTGATTACTGTATCCCATATTTGGGGATGATTTCGCCAACTCAATTCCAATCATTTGAGGTGACGCCGGGCTTCCGCACTTGTCAGTTCGTTTCACCGTCATGCTTTGGCCTGCCAGAGTTTCCGCACTAAGATAGGCCATGGAGCTATATAGTTGACTGCTTAGTAAATGGGTTACAAAAGAGTTACAATCCATTGTGCACCCAGTTGTGTCCATTTATTACTCAGTTTGCAGAACATCTAGCAAAACATGTCTAAAAATTGCCAAGAATGGGCAACAGATTATCAAATTGTCAAGAATTACCCTCTGGTACACTGACATAGCTATGGAACATCAACATGTTCAATATATCAACTACAAGTGAGCATGTTCCAGTTCGCTATGTTCAACTACCAGAAGCTATCTATAATTCCCAAACCCAAAAAAAACTTTTGTTCAAATCTCAACGGATTGATTTAAGGGAACATGTTCACTGGAAACCCTGGTTTTTACTGGTTTTTACCATGAAATATGGGGCTTTCCTGTGGTTCCCTGTAGATTTTCCATGATTTTCCCATGGTTTTTACCACTAAATATGGGGTTTTCCTGTGGATTCTCCCATTGAAAGTTGTGAAGCCGCCACACCTTGTACGGCCACAGAGAACTTGTCCGTCCACTCGGGTCGTTGGGGATTTCTCGGCGAGGCGATTTTTGTTCAACGCTGCAGGTATGGCCCAACGAAGAGCTTGAAATGGTATTAGAATTCCTATCACTAGTTGGTTATGACTCATATGACTCATGAAAATTATATGCCAGTTATAACTGTTAAAACTGTTATAATTGTTATAACTGTTAGTTGGGCTATATTTGACTGTAAATGGAGCACAAATATGATATGTTGTTTCAGCTATACTAGAGGATAATCCAACACCGCAATATATATATATATGCCATTACATTCCGCTAGAGTATTCCAGATTGGGCAATGACAAAATACTTAGATTCCTTAGGCCATGGGCTTGGGGATTCCTGGTTAAGTCAGTTATAACCCACAAATTACCCTCTGGTAATTTAACATAACTTTTGAAAATCACCATTTCTAATGGGTAAATCAACTATTTCTATGGCCATGTTCAATAGCAAAATGTTAGTTTACCAGAGGATATATCCCATTAATATCCCATTGAATCACTATAAAATCCCATTAAACCACTATAAGTGGTCATTTTCAATATAAGTGGTATATCCCAATGAAATAATCCATTTACTAACTAGTTGACTAACTCCATGGCTCAGGGACCAACCATTCCGGCACCGGTGCCGGCACCCAGAGTTGACTTTTCTCCATATAGTCGAATGATTCACCCAATATTCACCAAGTATTTATGGAAATTGTGGTGAACCCCCTGCAAGTTGATTTATGAACCCTAGTAATGTCAAGTTAGGATTCTTTAATCTACTAGGGATTCATCAAACAGCACGCAGGAAACATGATTCGGCAGTTTATTCACCCTAACTTAACATTATCTTTTGTCAACGCTATGATACAGTTGTGGCCCAACTAACAGCTATAAATGGTATTGTAATTCCTATAACTAAGGTTATGTATAATTAATCCTATAACTTGACATTAACCAAAGATATATCGACCACAAAACCTCGCCGGCGCATCCCCCGCCCAGCTCCTGGGACTGTCTTCGCAGCGCAAATCGGCCCTGGGCAGCTCCACCTCACATCTTCCAATAACGCGCTTAAACTGGGTCTCAAATATATATATATATAATATATTAATATGATATATATATATATGTATATATATATATATACAATATATATATATATATATATGTATATTACTTATTTATACCTATTTCTCTATGTATCTAGTTATTGATTTTCCTATTCATCTATTTATCTAATTGCTTGTTTATTTATACGTTTTTTTTCTGATTTGAAAAGGTGGAAACACTTGAAACTTGGTAGCCATATAATGTGGTTCCCCGAAACATAATATGTGTATATATATATGTATGTACAATTATATATAGAGCACCTGCACCAATAGTCATTGAACAGGTACGGGTACCGTTTAAAGCAATGGAGGAAACATGATTTTATTGACATCCATTCGACACGCTATGCAGTATCCTTTTTGGGACCAGCAGTATCTAACTTGTTAGTACATGACCCAACTCATGGGTAGTAATAACAACAGTAACATTATGTACTAATGATAGGTATTACATTAGGTACTAATAAGTAACCTATAGGTATTACAATCAAGTATAACTTGTTACCACTAGTATTAGACAGTAACATGACACTTGATTGCAGGCTTTAGTCGCATAGACCAAATAGAACTAACTTTATGAGAGCCTCACATCTCACAATGAACGGACGTATTACTAAATAAACCAACGTTTCCAACAATGATATTTGTCAACTAGATTCACTATCATTGACATTGTTCAACTAGACTCTTTGTGGTGAATCCATACTTCTCCAAAACAACGACCATGTTTGTTGGTTCTATACCACCATATTGCTGGTTAAAGTCCCTGTGATGGTTCAACCCCCATTTTTAATGATATTACATGGTCTGATGCTTAAATCAAGGTAATTCAGTCCCTATTTCTGATGGTTTGAATTAACAACTTTTTAACATGGTTTCACCCCCATTCTTCGTTGGTGAACCCCCATCCTCTCACTGTCGCCTCCTTAGTGTTGGAGTTGCTAGTGCCCACCGTGATTGTTTCACAGAGCAGCCGCGCATGCCTGGGGGTTCAAAATATGATGCTTGAGGTCATGGTCTATGGTAGATATATTGACATAGAAGTAATGGTTTTATGGACCAAGAAACTTACGTGGGGATTTGGGTTGTTGATAAACATGATGTCTAAGTTGATAAACATAATTCATGGTCACGAACTAGCCAGAGTTGGTAGATGTTGTTCTAAACCAACGAACCAATGGGGATATAGTGTGACGGAGAAACTTGCTGATCCGGGACTCCGAGGCTGTGTTTTTTTTTTTTTTTTAACTGAGTTACTCCACAAATGAAGGAGTTTTGTTGTGATAAAATCATGGTGATTTTTCGAGAAAACATCATGGTACAACAAAGAATTGGAAAGCCATTGGACAATCCCAGTATTGATTATGGGGACTCTTAGTTGTGGATGATGGGAATCACCAAGCAACATGCTTTCGGCTAGTACAACCGCCGACAAACATAAACTCATCCGCCGCCATTGTTGAAACCCTGATACCAAATACATTGCAGCCCACTGGTGAATCTCAATCTGGTTGGTGGTTGACCTACCCCTCTGAAAAAAAATAGTCAGTTCTGATGATTATTCCCAATATATGGAAAAATAAAAAATGTTTGAAACCACCAACCAGCAATTGTATGCATTGGAACTACAGGCTACAATACATCATCTTGACATTTTTGACCTGACACCTCATGACAGCTCAACGGTATACCAAATGGGGAAGAATGTAATGAGTAATCATCACAATGGGGTTATTCAATGTTATTTACTAGATTTTACTACTTCAATTTGGCTGTAAACCCAATTAAACCTGTACCAAGGACTAGACTTAATGCTGTAGATTCTACCATGGCCAATCTTAGATAGTCTGCAAAAACAACATATATTCTTGCTCGGTAGATGCCAAATATATTAACTGGTACTTTGCGACTAACATGATAACACACACATTTCAAACATTACTGTATGCCTATTTGTACAACTAATATTACAGCCAGTCATGTTCAATTTCAATGTAAAACTAAGAAACAACAAGCTTATTTTCTCATAGCTGGTCACTTTACAGCTTCCTTCTTGCTAACGCTTGACCCATGAAACTACTTTATGGCTCAGCCCAGGAATCACAAGTGGGTTGTAAAACCAGCTGTGACTGGAGATTGCCCTTACTTCTGCTGCTTATAAATGGGATGAACTAAGCCACGTACGATTCCTGTGGTAAGCCACCACGTATTTCTGGATACTTACATCCCATCATATCTATGTTAATATTCCCTGAAAAAAATGGATTCTGTCCCCAATGAAATCAATGTCGTCGTTTTAAGAGAAAAAAGGGGGCCGGTTTGGTATACTGGTTGGTAGTTTCAACCTACCCCTCTGAAAAATATGACTTCGTCAGTTGGGATGATGACATTCCCAATATATGGAAAATCATAGTTGATGGGGGTTATAAACCAACTTCTACCATCCATAGTATGGGAAAAGGGGGCCGGTTTGGTAAACTGTTGATTATATATCATCTACCTACTGGTTGCTTTTCATTGGGGGAACCCAAACACATTCATCAACCAAACAGTGGGACCTTGTCGGACATCTATGAGTTCAAATCCCATGTAATCTCCTCATTGTTATTCCTTTGATATCGCATCAAATCCCCTACTATAAACTCTTAAAAAGTCACCAATCTCGAAAGATTTACACCTGTAAACTCGTAATTGAAACCATGTCTAATTTAATCCAACAGATTAACATGGTGAAACAAAATATGTTATGTCGGATTCTGACGGATTAATCCTCATCATTCCCATAAAGATATGTGAACAATCACCATTTCCATGGCGTGGCCCCCATGGATCCATGGATCCCAAGACCGGCCCAGCCTGCTGAGATGATCCCCGATCTCTTTGGCGATGCCTTCGCCTCGGGCCTGGTCGATACACATATCACATATAAATTTATATCATGGACCATCATGGATATATCATGTCTAGTTGTTTATGTTTGTTCTAATTTTATGTAATTGTTGTGTTTTTTGTGGTCGAAGTTGTAGTTGTAGTTGAGTTGTTGTTGCTGTTGCTGTTGCTGTTGCTGTTGCTGTTGCTGTTTGTGTTGTTGTTGTTGTTGTTGTTGTTGTTGTTGTTGTTTTTTCTTTTCTTTTCTTTTCATTTTCTTATGGGTTCAATGAACCTAGTTTTTGGCAAAGGAGAACCGATGTAGCCGCGATCATAATTTCACAGTTTGCCGTGGAAAATGGCCATGGAAAACTAAAAACTACCAAAGGTAAACCAATCTGGCAATGGACATAGTGTTCCTGGATCTTTGTCCCTAATCAATCTGGCAAAACAAGCCTGACGTGGTAACCGTTACCATCTGGTAATTTCACAGTTTGCGAAAAGGAAAATGGGCACATGGCCCATTTGCTTCGAAAACTGATGTTATTTGGAAGCCATGGCCCACATTTAGTTCAATAAGTTACCTATGATTCTAGAATCATATCTAGTTAATTACCGATGAATATCTAATACCATCATAAATTCATCATCAATATAGGAAACTATCATCAATCACTAATGGTTTCATCATTTGGTATGTCATCAATAATACCATCATATGATAGAAAATCATCATTCATCATCAATAATTAATACCGTAATGATGATTTTCTATCACAAACTCTGCAGGAAGACCCGCTCGCGAACGCGCCTCAGCGAACAAAATGTCATCGTAGTGTGTCGAAGCCTTGGTAAACATTTCGGGATTCCGATCCTTCGCGGATTGAGATAATCCCCAAATTATTACAAGGGGTTGAATATACATGTGTATATATACTTCAGGAGGAACAAAGTTTATGCTTCTTGAAAGCTTTACAAAACATCCATTTCGGTCAACCGCGGATCACATTTTCAAGTCCGTTTTGTGTGGCAGGTGTGGGACGGTCAATTATCACCCTCTTTTAAATATATAAGATTTTAAAGCTTTTGGAGGGTGGGAATGCGACCGGGGTACGACAAAGCTCCATGCTAGGATTCTACGGAGAAAGGGTGTGCAGAAGAAGAAACCAACCATGTTCACTGTGGGAAGCTCAACAAGCGCAACTTTTGTCCTACCAGTGCGTCACGGCACATGTGTAGCAGTGCAGACAAAGAGGATGGAGACAGGCATGTTATGTGGAGTAATGACCAAGCTGAAGCAGGTGCAAAAATCAGCAAATGACTTGGCAATCCCCACTCAATAAGCTTTTTGTACCCTTCAGGAGGAACAAAGTTTATGCTTCTTGAAAGCTTTACAAAACATCCATTTCGGTCAACCGCGGATCACATTTTCAAGTCCGTTTTGTGTGGCAGGTGTGGGACGGTCAATTATCACCCTCTTTTAAATATATAAGATTTTAAAGCTTTTGGAGGGTGGGAATGCGACCGGGGTACGACAAAGCTCCATGCTAGGATTCTACGGGGAAAGGGTGTGCAGAAGAAGAAACCAACCATGTTCACTGTGGGAAGCTCAACAAGCGCAACTTTTGTCCTACCAGTGCGTCACGGCACATGTGTAGCAGTGCAGACAAAGAGGGATGGAGACAGGCATGTTATGTGGAGTAATGACCAAGCTGAAGCAGGTGCAAAAATCAGCAAATGACTTGGCAATCCCCACTCAATAAGCTTTTTGTACCCTTCAGGAGGAACAAAGTTTATGCTTCTTGAAAGCTTTACAAAACATCCATTTCGGTCAACCGCGGATCACATTTTCAAGTCCGTTTTGTGTGGCAGGTGTGGGACGGTCAATTATCACCCTCTTTTAAATATATAAGATTTTAAAGCTTTTGGAGGGTGGGAATGCGACCGGGGTACGACAAAGCTCCATGCTAGGATTCTACGGGGAAAGGGTGTGCAGAAGAAGAAACCAACCATGTTCACTGTGGGAAGCTCAACAAGCGCAACTTTTGTCCTACCAGTGCGTCACGGCACATGTGTAGCAGTGCAGACAAAGAGGATGGAGACAGGCATGTTATGTGGAGTAATGACCAAGCTGAAGCAGGTGCAAAAATCAGCAAATGACTTGGCAATCCCCACTCAATAAGCTTTTTGTACCCTTCAGGAGGAACAAAGTTTATGCTTCTTGAAAGCTTTACAAAACATCCATTTCGGTCACCCGCGGATCACATTTTCAAGTCCGTTTTGCGTGGCAGGTGTGGGACGGTCAATTATCACCCTCTTTTAAATATATAAGATTTTAAAGCTTTTGGAGGGTGAAAATGCGACCGGGGTACGACAAAGCTCCATGCTAGGATTCTACGGGGAAAGGGTGTGCAGAAGAAGAAACCAACCATGTTCACTGTGGGAAGCTCAACAAGCGCAACTTTTGTCCTACCAGTGTATATATATACACATACATACATATATATACATACATACATATATATATATATAACAATCTTAACATATATATATATATATATAATAACCAATATTTTATAGAACCCCCGATTATAGTGGATTATAACTCTATAACCATCTATACCATCTATTTTCATCAATCACAAGGGCTGATGAGAATTGGCTCCGACCACGGATCGAAATCTCTGGATTTAACCTCCCGAGCTTCAAGGATGCGACATGCGCACAGTCATGATACTATAGCAAAAAAGTAAAAATCCACGCATGCTTACCACTTAGATATCTTATGTCAAAGAAAGTTGAAACACATGTCTCCTCATAATATCCGGGGTATCCAACATTTCAACAACTATTTGTGGGTTGCCACTTAATATCCAGTCATCATGTTGCAGAGACAACAGGCGCCCACCTGCGCCAGTACAAGTCGCCATAGTCGCCGTCAGTTTCAGCTGGATCCATTGCAACAGTTGGCAAAACATTCAATTTGAGAATTACCGGCTGATCCTCCAAATAATCATCCAAATATACATTTAATATACATTTAATTGCATGGTGTCTTAGCCATAATCTTAGTATGTTTACCGTTTGGTTTGTTCTGAGGTAAAGTTCAAGGTATATCGCAGTAGATTAGACCAGCGACGTCCTGACCCCACGTCCAACTCTAAGTCGACCGCACCTTCCCAAAGGCGCCAGAGTTAAAACCTCTGCGGGAACATGCAGAAGTCAAGTCAGTGAGGCCCCCAACAGGCCTCAACTCATCCCTGTGTGTTGCTCGTTAAACATCGTTCCCCATCTTCCGTGAAATATGAATGTCCTGTTGGCTAAAGATCCCTTTTCCTTGATTGAATCACCTATATAATCTAGATAAACTATAATAATTCACTGAAATAAGGTCGTTTTGGGATAGTTTGTTTTAATTTATTTATACAACTATATGGATAGCTTGTGACATACCCATTGATATTCCATGAAATAGCCAGTTGTATCCCTATTCTATTCTATATATCCCAACTTTTTCTTTGGTAAACTAACATAGCTATTGGAAAAAATCACAATTGTTGATAAGTAAATCAACTATACATGGTCATTTTCAATGGCTATATATATAGTTTACCAAATGGTGTCACCATGTTATCCCACACCTCGCGCCTTCCGGAAAGAGACCCACGACAGCCAGGTCGTTGTCGTGCAAGTAGGTCTCAGCGTCCTGGAAAAATGATGCGAACATGAATGAGTATTATAGGTATGATAATATAATACCATAGGATCCATGGTGCTGCTATATATGGTAACATGGATCCCATCAATATACCCCAGTTATGTTAGCATATATACCAGCACCGTGGATCCTATGGGTAATACCATAGATGTATGTTGACAATAGGTATACGATACATGAACATCATGGATTGCAATAGGGATTTTATACAATATATGATCTGGAAAAGAAAAAAACTAATACCCAACTTAGCCAATAATGTGTGTTTTCACAGCCAATACATAACTGGACCATTGAAATGGTGGGAACATACTGGTTAGGGATTATTCATGATTATGTAAAGTCTGTTCTTTTTGGTTAAAAAAAGGCAGTTTGTTGGCTTCATATCTCCTATGATAATCCCAGATCCTTCCGAAGGGACTTGGATCCACAGGGATGGGAATAGGATGGAATTTGGAGCTGTGGCGAACTATACATAGAGCATATGGGATTGGGCCTGAGTCAGGCCTATGATCCGAGGGTGCCCAATCAGCCACCCAAACGTGGGCGACCCCAAACGCATGTTCATCCTCTGAAAACAAACCGAAAATGTTAGATGTTCTGCTTTGAGCTATATAGTTAAGCAAACAAATGCCAAAAAAACCACAGCATCCAAACCACAACAAAGCACGATTGTTTAAGATAAAGGATGCTTTTGACGCAAACAAACAGTTGTTTGTTACATATTTTCCTCTTACCCTAGCTTAATCCATATTGTATATTTTGATATGATTTTGCACGACCAGAAGTGGTGTACAAAATGGTTTCTTCATCCTGGGCTAGATGGTTTTGTTTCCGCCAAACAAACCACCGAGTTTTGGTTTCTTGAAACAAATCCGACACGAAACATCCAGGAGTTTGAAACTCCGCGTTCCATTTGTGGTTGATTCACATTCATTTGATGGGCGAACTTCCTCCAGTTCATTGCCCATCCTAGATACCATGCAAACATAAAATTGTTAGCTGGTTGGTAGAGATTCCTATTATTCTATTCATAGCAAAAAACAATTGAACGACCCATCCAAGTCATCCAAGGTTGAGGATGCTTCCCCCATTCGATGAAACGTCCGGGAGCCCCATGCCCCGTGGTTGAAAAATCCTCCACGGACTTCAACACATGGTCTCTCTCCAGGTGTTTGTTGACCCACTTCACGATATGTTGCCACCTGACTAAGGACAGCAACGGGGAAGACCTTCGGGTGACTAAGGACAAGGTTGCGACAAAAACACAGCCATGTGCATCTAATAATATCATGGAAATATGATAGAATATAATGGCATATTCCTCGAATCTTCATGGAATATCGATTGACATACCATCTAGTTGGGAAAAACAAACATCAAACACGGAGGTGTCCAGCGGGAAAAAACATATACCTATAGGTTGTGGTGACCTCACATGACTTGTTTACTTATACAATATAATGATAAGCGTCATTAACTATGTCAATATATATATAATCTTGTTGGTGGTTTCAATGGATTGGTTTAAGGGAAAATTTAAAGGAAACCCCAATATTTAATGGTAAAAACCATGGTTTCCTGCAGATTTTCCCTCAATCCAATGACTGGATGGTTTTAGCCATCTTGAAAAATATGAAAGTCAATGGGAAGGATTATCCCATACATTATGGAAAATAAAAACATGTTTGAAACCACCAACCAGTAATAATATATATTCCAAGTACCATAAACCCAACAGTTTTGGATTTATAAACCAAGTTAGCGATTCCGACCTAGGGCACCACCCTGTGTTGAACATTATGAGACATATGACACCACCACGCAGTGTCTGCGCTGAACTTGGAAGATATCTGGGTGTGTCTCATTTCTTTTCACATCTTTTCACCTTCAAAAATGAATGCCTGGAATCCTGAAACTTGGCAATTCAGCCTGGAATCCTTCAAACCATATCACATCAATATTCCATGAACATCCCATAAATATCCCTTAAATCCCCATATCATACGTTTTGTATCCCATGAATATCCCATATTGTCCCAGATCTCCGAATTTTGGTGTTAAAAAAAATCCATGTGTTGATCCCACCCAGGGCCAAACGCTCAGATTTCCTGGGCGCCCCGCTGTCGCCCCTGAACGTCGTATTCAAAGACGGTGCCATCCACAAACCTCAGTCGGTTTTTGCCGCAGGAAGTGGTCATCGAGTTCTAGACACTCCAGGTATCCATGACAAAATTGGCTTTTGTAATACATGGGTCATTAAATGTCCTCATTGAACATCACCCAACCATTAGGTATATGGTCTATAATGGCTACTATAAGGTGATGTCCAATATACCCAAAATGGGACAGTTACCAACCCCCGTGTAAGTATATTGAAGTACTCAAATTGAGTCGAACCACCTTATTTTTTTCGGTAGTTGGAGTGTTATTCAACCATCGCTTAAGACTTCTTCACCCAAACACAGCTCCCCAGTCTCGTTGCCGAGATTGACGAGTTCCATTGAACAACACATAACAACACCATCCACCTATAGTATTTTTGTGATTATTTTTAGGACCTTCACAACCATTAACCCAAAAATCAAAAGAGCGGCTTTAGGTCCGGTCCAATCAGCCCTTTTTGGTGGACATTCCCTTGACCAAACTGAATCCGAAGCCAGCAACAGCTTCATCGTGGGATATGCACGGACCTCATTTGACTCGCCCACTGACCTCGGCAGGAATAAATCAACCGGGGTTTAGGGTATCCCAATAGCTGGATAGTTTATAATGGAAAATCATTCTATAAATGGATGATTTACGGGTACCCCCCTTTTAAGGAAACATCCATATTCCAAGTGACAAGTTGCTAATGAATTTCTGTCCTTCATCTTGCAAAGATGTTTCCCTTCAAGGACAAACACAGACTTTTGCAACATGTCATTGCAGATGCTACGGAATCCAGCAATCCATTTTCTGGGTTCCACCCTGACACTGACATATTATCTGGAAGTATATATATGGCATATATATTCTGAGAGACTATCTCACATTCTTTCTGGCATATACTCTGACATTCTGTCTGACAGTTTTTCTGATAGACTTTCTGGAGTCTATTCTGACATTCTTTCTGCCATTCTATCTCGTATCTATTCTGACATTCCTTCTCTGACATCTATTCCGGCATTCTATCTGGCATCTGTCCCGAGCTCGAGATATGGCTTGGGTCCAGGGGTAGACAAGGGACGAAGAAAGATGACAAGGAGAGGACAAGCAAGGAGTGAAGGAGTGAGCGAGCGAGGGAGTGAGGCACACCTTTGTGAAAATCTATAGAGGCCCTCACCTGGCAGGTGGGCAAAAACTCCGTAGAAATATATATAGAAATCATAAGTTTCGGATCTTCACTTTAGGCTTCAACCTTCCATCCCACCATCGCCCCATCTCAGGCTCGAGACCCATATCGACTTGCATCGATCTTCGCCATCTTGATGGGCCTATTTGGAATGGTGCTGGATTTTTTTGAGCAGCTTTGAAATATAGATGAACAGATTCTACCAGCTATGTCTTGATGAACATTTACGGTGTATCCTGGTATCTCAGAATGTTTCTTTTCTTTCCTATTCTTTCATTTGGGATGAACGTTGGAGGTTGAAGTCTTTCCGATCCTTTTCCTGCCATTTGGAATGAAAGTCACTGAAATCAGTGGGAAGAGTTTTCGATCATGATCCTGCCAAAGTGTGGGGATGGAAAACTTCATATACCGCATAGTTTGACAACGCCGGTATTACATTCTTGCAGTTGTGGCACTTTACCAGTTACTGGTCAGTTAGAACCCTACTTATGAAACGTATAACCCAAATTACAACCATTTATATCTGCTGAAGGGCTTTAACTGTGGACCATGCCTTGTCTAGTTGAAACTGTCTATGCCCACATACGAACCAACTTTTTGTGGATGGCGGGGAAACTAACCAATCATCATAGGCTATGAGAAATACTACGAATTTACCTAAGACACTGATCATTGGTCATCATCATAGTGCGTATTCCCCGAAGATATTTTTGATATTCCAAGCTCCATTGATGGAGACCATAGTCAAATGGCTTATCATTATCTTACAGCTATTATCCCAGGATTGCGGGACGGTACAATTTGCAGAATACCCTTGCAGCTGTGTCAGATGTCGGTGTCTGCGTAAGGTGTTCCCACACAATACCAATCCATTGATATTAGAATGGCAAACGATGCATGATACTCCCATTATATCCCCATGTTTTTTGGTTTGTACATTCATGTTCCCTACTTAAATGGCCATATTATATCTTACTATTGCATACTATTGTCATATATATATAATAATTATACATATAGACTCTTTTATAATCATATAAATATATATGTATATTATGCCACATATCCTCACCTCCCACAATCTATCCTACTATATCCCATGATATCCCCATGTAGAAACAACTTTCCCCATCCATTTTCCGTACACAAATGGCCGATCTCCATCTTCCGGCTCCAGGCTCCCAAACGGCTCGTGAATCTGCAGCTTCTGAGCTGCTAAGTCCCATGCGGGCATCACCTGGTCAGAGATGAAGGCTACTGAAGTCCTTAGGGGATGGCCAAATGTGGCTATAGCCTATAGTCGACATATAGATTTATATCTGGTTAATGGGATTATAATGGGATACAGTATTCATCTTTATAATGGGGTTATATATCATAATAGTGGCTATAGTACCTATAATATCTATAGATTTTTATCTGGTTGGTGGTTTTTCGCCACCCCTCTGGAACATGATGGACTTCGTCAGTTGGGATGACATTCCCAATATATGGACAAATAAAATTCATGTTCCAAACCACCAACCAGTTATTGTTTTTTTACATCATTTAGTTGGCCTGATTTAGTTGACATGATAAACAATTAATTCTGAGTTGATTTCACTTGAATTGACTCAGATCAATTTGAGTTGAAGGTGTTTTCCTTTTGTTCAAAAGAAAACAATGTTCATAAGGGGCATGATCAGGAGTCCGAAGATTTTGGTCAGTTCATTGGTTAGTTTGATGTTGTTCTATCTCACTATCTTTTCAGTTGGTTCAATAAGCAACAATTGCTGTGTTGATTTCCCAGAATCATTACCCTCTGGTAAATTAACATAGACCCTGGCAGATAGGGGTTGGAAGACTAGTTTCCATTAAAACTTGGTGATTTTCAGGGTCTATGTTTATTTACCAGAGGGTAAAAAAAACTGGCGCCAGATGGAATGATCATGGCACACATCGTAAAGTATGTAAAGTATGTAAAGTAAAGTTGATAACTAACAATAGCAATGATGGAAACTTGCTGGCTTTCGCCATGGCTTTCGGCCAGGCAAAATCCGGGTTCCAACCAGAACAAAAAACCACCGGCAAGATGTGAATCCCGTGAATCCTTGGAATGGTCATCCCTGGGGGGATCTTCCAGATATGTGTTTGCACGCAGTTTTTTAGCTAAAACTTGTGGTTCTCAATATTTATGTTTAGGACATCTGTTTCCATTTAGCATATGGATCTTAGATATGTTTATCAACATGAAGGACATATGTGTCCAATTAGTGAAAGGAAACATGAAGAATTGTGGTTCATGCATCCAAACACGAAAATCCGAATCATGTTTGCAGATATCACCACTAAGTCCGTCTACCTCGAAGTCGAAATCATCAGCACCAGCATCATCAACACCACCACCGCCGCCGCCACCACCAGCATCAGCATCATCATCATCAACATCATCATCATCATCATCAGTTTGTAGACATAATGATTCAACATATACATGTTTGGCCCATGGGGTTGGTTCCTTCCTTCCTGTTTCGTGCAGGCCCCTTTCATTTTCACCAAAGCATTAACGGATTGCTCGACCTTTGGCCAGGCATGGGGCCAAATTTCGCCCCGAAACCATTTGGAGGCTTCCTGAAATGGGGTACCCTCTGGTAAACATACAAAAAGCTATTGAACATGGCCATAGAAATAGTGGATTTACCCATTAAAAATGGTGGATCTTTCCATAGTTACGGAGCAGTTTACCAGAGGATACCCCTAGTTCTCATCCCTTATGGAAGGATATTCCATGAAATAAACCATGCAGCGATAAAGGCGTACCCCCATGACTATGGAAACCACCATTTGTACAAGGCACCAGGCTACAGCTATGGGACGCTGCCAAAAAAATATATATATATATTTATATAGGTCTTGGCTCTTTTTGCCTTTGAAAAGCAGCATCTCAACAGGTCTAAAAATAGGGTACCTCCAAATTTCAATGATTCAGCATGATTTATCATGATTTATCATCATTTTCTCTATTAAAATCATATGTTGGTGCTATGAATGTGTATCCTGCTCTCACGCAGATAAAAAAAATGCTTGTTGGTTCCACATTCCCTTCTACAACTGATTTCTTGTTTTGTCTTTTTAATTATCTCCCTATCAACCAGCTTTAACTTCGGCACGACCCACAGCTGATGTAAATCCGTGAATTCAGGGACTCAACGCGATTCACTGAGCCCAAATTGTCCTCGTCCCTTACGGAAGTTAGGTCCGATTGCACCACCATGGCATGGGATCACGGGTTGCCAATGGAAAACCCTTTGCGAGATCAGATATGTCAAAGAACAGTCGTCCAGAATCAGGTGACTTTGAGTTCTGGATTGATCTTAACATGTTCTTTCAAAATCAAGCAACAAATTCAGAAAATCGGACTTGGGTGGGTCCGAGAATGGCAGGCACTGTATGATCAAGCTCCAAAGATGTGTGGTCCGAACAAAAAAAGTCAATGTATACGTTGAAATTCACCAGTAGTTTTAGCCCAAAATTACTCAAGTCCCTTATTTGGAATTCCAGTCCATGGAGCCATTTAACCTTCAGATCCAACAACCAGGCTTCCTTCATCCAGGGCCATCTTCAGCACTTAGACCAAGGGTGACACGACTTCCAAGGGTCAAGGGCCTACCTACTGCATCACTCAATCCAACTCATACAGCCTACATGTTTCACTCGGCTGCGATTCCTGGCTGCAGCGGCTGGAGCTGGTGCAAAACTCCGCGGGTGCACACGACTTGCGATCGTCGTGTTCTTCTGGTCATTCTGGATCACCATCCGATAACTGGAGAAGCCAACAAACAAATCGAGGCTTTAAAACCCACTACAGATTAGTTCTTTCACCTTGGACTCAGCGACAGTTGAAAGACCCCACAACTGAATGCCGTCCAAGCTGCTTCAAGCTCTCACTTTGGCAGTCCCCTCTACAAAACCTTCCAATATAAATCCCAGACATAATAATTACCCGCATATACCCACCAACATTTACCACAATCCTTTTATAAAAAAAAAAAAACTTACAGATGAATCACTCATGATTCTCACCTTTGTGCTTTCAAATCGCCCCGAAAAAGTAGGGTCCCAGACCTCGCCTCACAGGGCATCGACCCTCCTCGACCACATCGACCAGCCGCTCGAGTCCCGGCGTCGACGGCGCCGGGTTCTCCTTCCCCGAAACGCCGGCGCTTGGTGCGGCGCTGGGAACCGAAGTGGCGCCAAAGGTGGCGGCAGTGGCCTCCAGGACTTTGGTCAAGGCAGCAGTAGCTAGGCAGTTATAGATAGTATGAAATTGTGAGGGATTGTTGTGGCAATAGCTATATAATCAAGAGCTCATCAGAGATGTAGAAAGCACTGACGGTTGTGTCAGGTTTGTTGAATGATAAATCTTGGCTACCAAATGCGTGGATTGAATTTCTGCGAAAACACAGTTGACACAAGACACTGATGCTTGCTTCTTCCATGGCTGGTTGCAACCCATAATTTCCATCAATTTCCCTCAGTTCAAACAACAATGGTTTTTCGGGCAAATCATCTTGTGACAAAAAAGACCATACCCCACTGCAATGCTCTCTCCTGCAGTGGTTCGTGACCCAGTGAATACCCTCTGGTAATGACTAACATAGCTATTGAACATGACTATTTATAGTGGATTTTCCCAATAAACATTGTGATTTTCCATAGTTATGTTAGTTTACCAGAGGGTAACAACTTAGCCAACACCAGGGACAATCGTCCCTGTACTTCCATACCCAGCATTGCATCCCCCACTAAACTACGTCTATGGACTCAAAAATAGGATGGGCAGGGTGGACGCACATGACTTGCCGTTGATTTTTTCATCCCAAATGCTGTGAACCAACATGTACCCGAAGAATGACCTTTTTCGTGAAACGAACCCAACTGAACATGATGTTTCACCCAATCATGTTGCTGCTAAAAGCGCATAATTTTTGTTGGGCATTTGGAGGGTCAATGGATTACTACGGTAGAGCCATTTGTTGGATGAAAGAACACACCTTAGATGGCAGGCATCGCCTCACTGGTCGCGGTCGCAGTCGCCGATCTTCCACTGGATCGACATCGGGATGCTAAGGCTGACTGCGGGCGACCTGCGAAAAGGTCGCAAAGGGTTACTGGAAAGGTATTTAAAAAAAAAGGCCAGGAAGGGATTATGTCAAGACCTGACAAAAAGTGAAAACATGAGTAAGTCTCTGGTTTCAGGTCACTTAACCCCTAAATTACCACTTTCCAATGCCGAAATAATCCTTTTGAACTGCCAAGCAGGATGTGTTTTGTATCTGTTGCGTGTAGGTGCATACCTGTCTCAGAATATACGAGTACCCGTAGCAAGAAAGCCCTGGGCTCTGGGGGTGCCACTGAGTTTAATCAGCCCGTTTATTCATCTGAGGTGGATAGTTATGACACTTGTTATAAGATACCATAAGTTGTATAGTCCCATTTGTTTGTAAAACCACCATTTGACTTGCATAATCATATTCACCCGATTGTTTTTTTCAAAAACATACAAAACTCAAACTCTTCAACAGGCAATTTACCAGGAGGTGATGGCAAATTAGATAAAACAACTAAGACATCCATGGGGATGCGAGGTTAGGGACAATTGTTCAGCCAGATTTGGTTCTATATATTCCATTTCCATCCATTTCCCATATTATTGTTCATGTGGTTACACATGGTTACACATTATATTCTAATTATATATACCGGATATAACATGATATAACACCACCACTACCACCAAACAATATTGGCAATACTTAAAAATCAATGGACATACTTATGTTCTGTTTGCCAAGTATTCACTTATTTCAAGGGTGCCAATCGAAATTTGAGGGGGTCGTGCCAGTGCCAGTCAATGCCAGTCCACCTTCCGAGCACCGCGCCCCAAGGCTTTTCAGCGCTGAGCTTCCCCTCGTCTGCGGGGTGGCCGACCGCGGCCGTGCTCGGCTCGATGCCGACGTGGAACACACGGCGGAGGGCGACACGGCGACGTCGGTCAGGGGAAGGGAACCCAACTCCGACACCGGTGGGGAGACATCGCTTTTCCTGGCGGAACATGAATCACCTGCAGTTCAAGCCCTTTACCAGTTACAACTGATGATACATGGGATTATCATTCCATAAAAAGGGGGTTTTTACTGACGGATAAGTGGTAGAGGACCATAACAGTGGTTTTAAAACGGATGTGTCTCCAAGGTAAACCAAACAAACGAGGTACCACATGGAATGAACATGTTGTAAACAGGGTAACAAACATGTCGTTTTTCTGAAGGGAGTGGAGAAAGAAATGTGGCGATCCTGTCTGCAATCAAGATAATCAAGGATTGTCAGAAAAAAAGGCTTTATCAGGTTTCATTTTTAAGGGTTGAGACAAAACGAACGTGTTTGAACTTGGTGGATAATTTCTTAACACTTGATTGACACACACACACATATATATATATATACGTATATAATATACATGGAGTGAACGGTTTACACGTCGTAGACTTGCCGAGTGTGGCTGGTTCAGGGCTGCTCAATCCAACAGGAACACCATGATGGAATCTGCACAGGACTTCATGGACTTGTATACCCCCCCCATCACTAAAGTAAGTCTATAGATGAACTCAGATGTAAAGATTAAAGTCACTAACCCATAGGATCCATGGTGCTGGTATATATGCTAACACAAAGGGGGTATATTGATGGGATCCATGTTACCATATATAGCAGCACCATGGATCCGTCATGGGTAAGAAAGAATCAACCTGCGGATTTGACAGCTGAGGGTCGAATCATCGGGTGCTACCGCTCTGCCTTTGAACGGAACCTCTGCCACCGGTCTTGGAAGGCGCGCTGGGGCCATCCAAGCACCGTTGGGCGGTCGTGGGGCGCCGTAGCAGAGTTGGTAGTTGGTGACCTTGGTGGCAGGTGATGCTTAGGTTTCATGGCCTCAGATTTTGACTAGATGTGTTTAAAACATTTCTATACCCATAGGATCCATGTATGGTATATATGCTAACATTTGGGGTATATTGATGGTAAATGTTACCATATATACCATACATGGATCCTATGGGATATGAGCATTAATAACAAAACAAACATGACATCCGAAATTAGGAGCGACGTCAGTTTTCCACGGGGGCAAAAGCTTAGTGTTAGTGTGGACATTTGTTTGGTGGCTTTTACCGATCAAAAAAAATACTCGTCATCTGAATTAATTTTCCCAAAATATTCCACGTATGGTTGAAGAATAACATACTTACAACATATTATATAGAACAAACAATAATTGCCCAACCAAATCATCAAGGGTGATATTCCCATTTTATTTCATTTTGGATCATTGAATCCCCATTTTAGTAACCTCTTCGCCAAGCTAACCTTTTCGCCCTTAAGCAGTAATTGTCCCTCCTGAACCATCATATTGTTGGAAATATCCTTATCCCCCATTCTATCACATTCTATCCCGTGAACCCACTATATCCAAATATATACTCATTATATACATAGTCCATCGCATACTGGCTATATTGATGATCAACCACTATAGATTATATCTTATATCACACCTATTTACCCACTCTGTCCATCTCTATATGTTGAATCTCAACCATTTTATCCCATTCTATCCCATTTCATTACCCACTATATCCAAATAGATCCACCTTTTATCCCATTCTCATCCCATAACAAACACAGCGCTTGGACACCTTCCGCGCGCGCCAGGGGACTTTCCGATTTGGCCAGAGCTCTTGTTCCAGGCATCGGAAGACTCGCTTACTGTCCTGAGTGGCGATGACGAAAAGGTGGGAATCCAGTGATGATGATGCGCATAATCCACACGAACCGGTGAGTTAGATAATGCTGGGTCATCAATGATCTACCAATAGTTATGATAATCAATCTACCAATAGTTATGATGATTTACAATGTTGATGAACTATAGTTAGACTGCAGTTATGATCTAGTAGATCTAGCAATAGTTTTGATAATAAAATTGGAGTCAGTTGATAGTTACGAACTGTTTATGTTGGGCTTATAACTTCCAAATAGTTATTATATCTACCATTGGGACCCAACAATTGTTGGAGTTCTGTTTGCCAACTTGGCTATCGCGGATAGTTCCACCTTGTAAGGTGGATGGTCACAGTTTCATCCTGTCTCCAGCATGGTTCAGACTTGGCAACATGATGTGATGAATTTTATCTGATCGGCGTAACCAAAGAGTGTCCGAAATCTGATCCAATCACAACCTATCTGTGTTAAATCTGATCGGCTTGAAAATGCGATCTCCATTGTACACAAGATATCACAAGATACTCGCACTGCAGCGCAGGAAACCAAAGAGTGACGCGCTCAGAGAAGAGCTGTTCATAAAGGTGATCGAAAAACACACATGGGTACTCTCTGGCAACAGGTAACATAGCTATGCCGCATGCCCATGTCATTAGATGATTTGCCTATATAAATGGTGATTTTCTACAACTATGTCAAATTGCCAAAAAGGTAAATAAAAACACTCCCAAACAACATCCAGATGGTCCGAGCGGAACATTCAGGTGCCTCAATTGCAGGCACCTACAATCCGTAAGGCCTATGAACTCACATGACCAGATCAATGGCACAACACCTCTCATTTCAAGTCCCTATATACCATCATGGCGCGTTACATCAAACATCATCAAACACGCAGAAACCAACTCCAGGCACCAAAACAATATTCCCCAAGTGTCAGAAAAACACAACAATCAGCCGACATTCTCCAAAATAAAAGAAAAACTATCAAAATAATTTCCCTTATTGGATTATAAGTGTAATATATATATATATACATATATATATATATAAAGGCTCGTAGAATCCCCAAACTAATCAACCCTGCCAGGGGTGTAGCCACTGCCAAAAAACATCCAAGCGGGGATGGATCCCAGCTATGATTTGTCGGGTAACATCCGGGTCGGGTACACATTCTCCAAGTGGATACCATCAATGCCCCTATTGGATTATATAGTGATTCAGTGATTCCCAATATAGTGATCATATCCAATATAGTGTACCCCAAAAAAAAATGGATGATGAGCTTGATGATTATTTTTAGTGATTCCCAATATATGTTCGTAAAATCCCCCAAGCTAATCATCAACCCTGCCAGAGGTTCAACGGATTTGCTTAAGGGAAAATCTACAGGAAACCATCGATTTTCCCATGAAATATGCTTCTTTTTTTTTCTGTAGATTTTCCCTTAAACAAATCCATTAGTCCAGCCAAGCCAATCCATTGAGATATAGATCGCAACAGTTGTGGCCCTTTACCAGTTCTAAGTACTTATAATGCCATTCATAGAATGTATAATCCCGTAGAAATAACCAGTCATAAATGGCCATAGCTGAACCCAAGTGTCATACAACTTGGGCACCTTAACCTTGATCTTATTCACCGCGCTGGCCCTGCGATGCAGCCTGCCGTAGAAGGTCTGATGCATCGTCGCTGGGAAGCTGCAGACGCTCTCCGAGCCGAGCTCGGTCTCCGTGGCGCGCGAAAAGGCGAAGCTGGACATCGAAGAACCCAGAGAGGTGGACCTGGGGATGGTGGATGGATATTGGATGGATGGTGGATATAATTACAATATATATATATATAACATATACATGCAGTGTATATATATATATATATATGTGTGAGACATAATATGAAGGATTTTATATGACTAATATCTATATATTAATAGAACTGATTACAATTGTAGTATATATATATACAGTATACACATTTGAGATATTATGGTGAGGGATGATCGGGTACACAACTCGTTTGTCATGGGCACCATGTTTCTTGACCTCTGGGCCCTGGACCATTTTTGTTGACCCCTATCGCTTTGTTTGACCCCTTCGCTTGTCATCATTTCATGAAAATTCCCATTTATGGGTATCCTGGTAATCCTGGTATCCCGGATTTTCAAGCCCATAAAAACCCAGCATGATATAGATGGTTTCCTACCATCGGTTGTTCAATATCTATCTTCACTCACAAGGCGGAGATTGCTAAAGCAAAACACAACAACAGCAGCACCTGCAACTCTGTCGATCGCAGTCCTTAGATTGTTGGATGGACGTGGGATCTGTCAGTCGGCATGCGCCAAGTGTGATCATACGTTGAGGCATGCAAAAAAGCATACACCTAAACCCATTTGTTATATAATCATATACGATCTAACGTGGCAGTGGCTATCGATACAGCATCATATCATGCAATTGTAACACAATGCACTTAAATGGGTGATTGCCCTGCCATCTTTGCTGACCAAAGTGGAACATGGGATAACATGGGTGTATTCAAAAAAAGTTAAAAAATGCTGTTCACAGCTTCAACTTGGTCATCTTGGAGCTACGTATAGCTGGCTTCAAACAAATCAGCCCATTGACCACTCTTCACCCTATGTAGCCTGCCAGATCGTCTGACAGTTGGGGCCCATAACCATCCATAACCATCTTCAACAAAGAGATGGCCGATAATCGGCTCCCATCACCATGGCAACCAGCACCTGTGGTTTCTCGGATTTCGTAACCATCCACAGCGTGAAAAGGGTCCATATGTCCGAGCTTCGAAGGTTGACTTCAGTGGATCCCAGGCCGAAGGTGACGTTCCGACCACCTGCACAGAGGTATGGGTGAAACTGGCAATAAGCCACAATAAATATATATATATATAATATATATAAGCCCAACCCTGAAACTCTAGTTCTATATGTTCCATATGGTTTTTCCATTTTTCCCATATGTTCCATATGGTTTTTCCATGTTTCCCATAAGTTGGGATTAAACACCCCTCGAACTCTAGTTCCATTTCATCATTTCCATGTTGAATCAGCTAGAATAGAGCCACAAAAAACTCAGAATGCTGTGATAAACACCCCGATGCCACAAGCTCAACCTACCGCTTGGGATACTTTGATAACCCAACCGGGCGAGATATCTTTGGGTTTGGGTCCCTAAATCATCACTGTTTTGCCAAACATGGTGATGGTGATAATTGAAATTTGGGAAGTTATCCTTTCTTGAGTTAGCCAACCAAATAGCTATATCACCTGCAAGATCTGTTTCCTGATGTCGTTGTGTCTGTGCGCCTGTATAGTGCGCCTGTAAATAAACAGGCTTTGTTCCAAAGGTCGATACTCTTCAGGAAACAAACCTTGGAATGGAAAAGCCCCAACTTCAAAGGAAACATCTCAACATGTCTCAAGGATCGTTGGTGGTTGTTCCAACCCTGTCAACCCCCGTGGAAAAAGTGATTCGTCATTGGAGATCATCATCCCACTCATAAGGTTGAAAACAAACATCATAACTCGTTGGTGGTTTCAACCCCTCTGAAAAATATGAAAGTCAGTTGGGATTATTATTCCCAATATATGGGGAAAATAAAAAATGTTCCAAACCACCAACCAAATAAACAATCTATGTGTTCAACTAGCAACCAGTCTATGGTGGGGTTTGATATGGGTAATTTTACAGCTAAAATCCCACATTTTCCAGCCCAGCTCACCCGAAATTTCCGCCTCCAAAGCCATCCTGGCCACCGTTTGTAATCGGGTAATCCTCCATACTTAGACCATGTTAGACCATGGTAATATGGGATCCACTAAATTTCTGGATTTGGGCGAACTGGATTTAAGTAGTACTATGGTCTAAAGCATCCAAGTTAGAGTTGGGCAATGGTGACGCATATATGGAAATCTTTGAGACCTATGAATTTGCGAATAAGTAGTCATGCTCATAGATATGTATAGTCAGTACATGTAAGTACTAAAGTCTTACTAAGTTATCAACCATCCGTTGGACTACCGACATATAAAGATTTTCCAACTAGGGAACAATTTCTGAGGTTCTATTATGTTTTCATTCAATGGTTGAATCTGTTGGGGTTGTATTCCATGCTTGAAAGGCTGAGAAAACCTTTTGCGCATCAAAGAGCGGCGGAGGAAACATGGGCACTGTAGCATTTTGAACCAAGTGCTTGGCCACATTTTTGAGTCTTGTCCTCTTATTCTACCCACATCTACCTAATTCCTTGGAAATGTGCTTCTCTTAGAGAAATCAAACATGTTCGTAAGAAAATCAGAAAAGCACCATGTGCGGTCTACATGTTGGCTCCTTCTAGAGATTTGATCATTCAGCACCCGACATAGCAAGCAAAGGCAGTTTGATGTTTGAAGCCATTCTCGAATTGTCGAACAAAGAAATGTCGGTCAATGTTCGATAATCACCTGAATTAAACTACTTGTGACCATGATACAGTACTTCAACCCCAAAAATAAATCGAGACTAATGAAGTGATGCCGTTTTTTTTCGTATTATGAAGGGGTGACACTGTAGATTTTTTCATGACACCCCCCTTTGACTTCCCTCCGTTTAATCAAACGTGGCTTGCTGGAATGTCCTCATTTAGTTCGACGATGTTCCCAGCTTTTTTAACCTCCATTTATACTGGATGTTCCTATTCAAACCTGAATATATAGTGGATGTTCCCCATTAAAACATGCATTTTTCGTGGATTTGAAGTTGCTAAGTTCCGAGGCAAGAGCCACCTCCCAGGGGTCCGCGGTGGCAACGGGTGGCTATCCTTTGAGCCACACAACTGTCGTTGCTGCGGAGAGTCAAATGGTGGCTACAGCTTGTTTGGAACCAAAGAATCATAATATTTCTATATTTCTATAGCAATATCAGTGATGACTAGTAATTATTCGTTGGCAACTGTGGTAAAACTCGGTATAACCCAGTGACTGTGCATACCAGCTACTAGCGAGCTTACACAGCTAGTAGAACAACATTTACAGCGAACATCAGTGAACAGATTTGTGATTTGAAATTTCACTGTTGAACTACCCCTTTTCTTGACTGCTCTGTTTTGGCTCAGACTCAGACCCCAAATATAGGGCACCCTTTATTTGAAATGAGCACATGGACAAGCGGACAAACATGAAAAAAGAGGTGCACAGTGTAACTCGAAATCTATTTGGGTTTGACTGAAAATTGAGTACCCCATGCCATCCACTGGTTCATCACTTTCCAGACTGTCCCTATTAAATTTACTAGTTGCTGGGTAATATATAGATATACTGATATACACACATATTTATATTTATATATTACCCCGTTGTCAGACATACCCATTTGATATTAGTTCATTGTCTGATGTGGGGAATTCGCGCTGGCAAAGGTCTCCAAATTCCCCAAATAGGTAATCCACAAGAGAAGATGAGACTGACGTCCTGCACCCTACGCGAGATTCAGCCTGTGAGGGTGAAGAAATCATAGCCGGATAGGTGAAACATGGTGAAACCTTGAAAGTCTATGAATTCTTCACGGCACAAATCCCGAACAACATCTTTGAACGAAGCCTTTGAACCCAGAAGCGTCGTTCCTGTCGTTCCATCTTTAGGGGTGCAGTATCAGTCGTATCTCCGAATCACCTTCCACCATTCGCGAAGCTTCCCATCCCAACAGTCCCAACGAGATTTCCGTGATCCCCTTCCGGTGCCTGTTGCGAGTAGAAACACCAGGGCGCATAGAACAAAATCGCTGTCACCGGATTGTCCTCTACAGGCCGACCAAAAACCACCGATTTATTGCCCGCAGCTGGTGAAGAATGGGATGCGAACGGATGGTTGAGGATGATTCATGGTGAATCATGGGATATTCAAATTGTTGATAATGGTTGATATCCCAATGATTCATATCTCACAATTTTGTGGTATATTCTTATAGATATATCCCAATAATGGTTGATAATGGCTGGTTCGCAATGGTTCATATCTCACAATTTGTACGTGGCTTTGCCCATGGTTCGTATCCCCGGCCATGTACATGGGAAACCTGATCCCTCCCGACTCCTGGCAATGGTAAACACCCATAGGTTCAATGGTGCTGCTATATATGGTGCTCCATGGATCCCATCAATATACCCCAGTTATGTTAGCATATATACCAGCACCATGGATCCTATGGTAAACATGGTAAACTGGATGATTTTGCCTTGCGGTACATTCGTCATTGGGTCATTCCACTAGTTGACTAATGACTTTCCCATGAAAATTCTCCAGATCTTCCATGGTGGATTTTCCCATGGCTCCGTTCCTTCATGTGTTGAGCAAAGCTCTTGTCCGTGAGCTCATCTACCGCCTGGGCGCAGAGGCTGAGATGCTGCGGATGGAGTGGATTCAGCTTTCATACATTATAAATGAATCAATAAATGGATATTTAATGGATTAATTATTGTTTCATGATATTTAATGATGCTTAATGGATATAAATGGATCCAATATTTCTGTCAAATAAATCTTGGACTGGACTTCGGATTGAACTGGCCTTTGTTGATCTGGATTTTGTTGATCCAGTCTTGGATACCTTTTGTCCTGCATCTTAGATGCTGGACTGGTGACTCTCCAATCATGTTGGATTCGTGTGCTGACTGGATTGTAAAGCCAGTTGTTCATCCATACCCATGAGTTTTCAACCTGGAATTCCAACCTGGAAATCCTGTGGAAATCCAAGAACCCAACTCTTGAGACGTGACCAAAACCAGTCTGTCGCTTCAACTTGTCTTCTTTCTTGCTATGAGTTTCCATTTCTGTCCATGATATAGTTATCATGTTATCATTAGTTCAGGCGCCGTGTCCAAAGAATTAGCGCTGGCCCCGCCGCAACCACACGATTTCCATGTTATCTCAACCCGAATGGATCTTGAGAGATCATGAACCGACTGGGCTCCAAACATGTTGCCTCAGCTCCAGTGCCAGCTGTGCGCAGGCATCTTCGGTCGACTTGACTTGCCATCAAAAAATCACACACCAGTCATGGCCAGTCGACTGGTCAGTGCATGTCAATGCTATCACTTCCGGGAATCTCAATGTTGTCATGTCGTTAGCCTCAACGAAACATGGCTGGAAAGTCCCCAATCACCACCTGCTGGGAAAACCCCATGGAACTCCAGCAGATCCTGAGGTCCAAACCCTAGGATTCCACTGAGATCAAAACTCGCAACCTGCAACGAATTTCCAAACAGCGGTGCCAAATCTATGACCAGGTCAAAAAGAGAAACACACCATAGACTGGATGACTGGTATGTTCATTGATGATGATTTTTGACCATTCAATGATGATTTTAGACTGGGCATGATTGATGAACATACCATGCGTGTACACATGCGCAGCAAATGGATTTGAATTTATTGCGACATCAAGCTCGCTGTGTTTTGTCGAGTGCATTCCCGGGGCGCATACAAGGAAAGAAAAAACAATGGTGCAAGAACATCACATCACATCGCGATATGTAAAGTCAAAGTAGTTTCAGGATTTTTCAAGTAATCCCCATCAAAGAAAGTTCCAAGGGCTGCTTTAAAAACATAATCACTTCTCTCATGTCCCAGCTATCTAAAAATTGCGAAGGCTGATGACTTTGCTACCTAGAGCCTTTGGAGTGTAAGTTGACTGGTGAGCAATTGGGTCATATCGTGTTGCATATATAGTTTATATATTGTTACATACATATTATATATATATACGTGTAATGTTAGATATTACATCCCGAAACACATCCCGTATAGCTGGATATTGGGTTACATCCTGACAGGTGAACTCATCCCCTGGCCACCGGCGAAGACTGAGCTGAGCACAGGCCAAATCAATAGAAATCTCCAGAAAAGCATGGCACCAAGCATGGCAACGGCGAAAAGCACCAACGATCTTCAACGAAATTCCCCCTCGCATATAAAACTTGTGATGCTGCTGGACAAGTTCCAATCTATATCAATCTATCTACCATTTTTGTATAGTGGACACAAACATGGAAGCAAATGTCACGGCTACATTCAGCTGTGCTTGATGATCAAAAATGATGATGAAAAGTCCAGGAAAATCAGGGTTGCTTTTAAAACGTGTTATCGACATTGTGGCCGTGAGCCAACTCGGCAGCATCAGCACTGCTGTGGCCATTTTCAGACGGTGTCTGAAAATGATCCAATGGCCATGTTGGGGGTATACCGGTACCCATTTTCAGACGGGAAACGGTCTCTTCTTTCGATTCCATAAATTACCCATAGGATCCATGTATGGTATATATGCTAACATTTGGGGTATATTGATGGTAAATGTTACCATATATAGCATACATGGATCCTATGGGTTAATATGAATCAACATATTGCTGTGTGACATGTTGCTTCCATCAATGCTCATCAATACTCCACAGCTGGCTGCATGTGAATCTCAAAGAAATCATGTGATATATAAGACAGAACCACCATCGACTTCCTCATAAGGGATTATGTTTTAGAAACCCCTCTTGATATATCTCAATGTCAATATCACATGCCAAATTGATGGCTTTCTCATTTACAGGTTTACCATGGTTTACCCTCATGATATAGATTCCACTGCACGCTTTTCAACGGAACATCTTCTTGTCGCGGTTGGTTACAGCCACGCGCCGTGGCACGTACGGCACATGACACTCCGATCGTTCACCGCGCAGCCAAGGCCACTCAACTGGGATTGTAATCCTCGTCGAAATGGCCCACATAGACCTGAAGGGAAAGCGCAATGCTTTGATTTGGTGTCTTAAAATGGAGTATACATACCTTACATACCCTCCAAATCTCCATATCTTCATGGAAATAGTGATTATTTGATCCATGGGAATTGGGGGTAGCCTATTTTCAAAGAAACCCATTGGTAGAACAAACAAGATTGCTGAAGCCTTCCTTTGGCGAACATGAACATTTGGAATATCAAGTTGAATGCTAAATCTTGTAGATTTCCTTTGAGCCAATCCAAGATTTTGTGGCATCATTGGCGTCATGATAAATGATACGATACCATGGATTTTCCCATCAAAACTGGGTGATGAATGAGCAATGAGCAACATAGATGTGAAGAATCCCAGCTCGCCATATGATTGATGAACAAATTAATTGGCAGATGACAGAAATACATAGAAATACGGTACCGCCAATTCACTGATCTATTTTTTTTTTCCACTCAACTTTCCGTAACTTGGGTGCAAC
This sequence comes from Cladocopium goreaui, assembly GCA_947184155.2. NCBI lineage: Eukaryota > Dinophyceae > Suessiales > Symbiodiniaceae > Cladocopium > Cladocopium goreaui. The sequence goes on from CAMXCT020006600.1 coordinate 485,953, forward strand.
GCCCATTTTCAGTCAGAGCGTAACTTACCAGGCCGTTCATCCAACTGGTTTTGGGCTGAGTGATCCACTAAATTCAAGGTGTCCCGGATCCTCGGTGCTGGGCCCCTGGGCCCAGAAAAAGACGGGCAACTTGGGGTTCAGCACCATGCAAACGTCAAGACTTGGGGTTGAGTAAATGGTTTGCAATTGCCAACTGAGGGTCATAATTCTTACCCCATTGCTAGGCAACTTAACCCTCCTTTTGCACCCACAAAAATGGGTCAAAACACTGAAACATATGATAATATGGGTACATGGTATGATTTCTATGGTAAACTGAGGGTAGTAGAGGCCATCATTGATGCAGCGACAGTACAAGCATCGGTGAAGACACCCAGCGAGAATGCCATACGCCCATTTCTGCGGCAACTACAACTGGTTGGTGGTGCAAGAAACATCTTGAAATATATGAGTAAGTCAATGGGAAGGATGACATCCCATATATTATGGAAAATAAAACATGTTTGAAACCACCAATCAGAAAATATGTCAAATCTTCAGGGATCTCCAGCTGATTTTGTGTATTAAAGACTCCCACATCTGATAAATCTTACAAGAAAATGGGTTGCTGTTTTCTGATGCCAAAAGGAATGATGCAGGGAATCTTTTGGTCGTCGCAGGTCAACTTCTATGGAGCCTAAAACATATGTGGATGCGTCTGAACATGGGGTATACCACCAAATCATATGGAAAATATGTGTATATATATATATGATGGCAAACCAATACAAATCAATGGATTTAGAGCTACCCTATTTTTAGACAACCCCCCATGTAAACATATATCACATGTGGATTCATAGGTACCCCAATTTGGATGCCCTTCAACTGATCCAAGCCAGCTGAGTAGGTCACTGTGCTTCCTCAATGCTCATCCTGGTCATTAGGCAGCTTCATGGCTGAGCAGCATGGGAATTGGCAAATCCATCGGAACATATCCTGCGGTAATCAAACGTGGCTGGCTATCCGGAATCCCTTATAAATGGAGGTTTTACTTAGGTTTTACTTGGAAAATCATCGATCAATGGTGGATTTCAAATTGCTATGAATGATCACCAGAGATCTGACTAGTCTCATCAAGATCTTGGAAAACTAAATAACAATTCAGAAAACTGACTAGCATGGGAACCAGCATTGTTTTCCAAAAAAATGGAGCCCTATGCTGTGGCCGTCGGACAGAAATCCTCCAGATTTGTTCTTTCCCCAAAATCCTGGACACCTAAATCTACCGTAATCCCCATTAAAAAAATAACACGTCAAAATGTTCAGGTTGTCCCACGGTTCTAGACACATACTTTTATAGAAACACACGAAATCTAACAATATAATATAATATAATATAATATAATATACTATAATAAAATAAAATATAATATACTAAAATAAAATATATTATAATATAATATAATATAATTCTATATCCATAGTTATACACGACACATTTCTTGTCCACACATCCACATCACTTTGGGGTTTTGCAAATAATTTTGACCTGAGAACCAAGCTCTCGGAGGAGGATGTCCTGCAGCCAAGTCAGTCAGGACGTCATGAGAATCCCAAGGGGATTTTGGAAGTATAAAATCCCAATATGAAACAACCCATTGTAGGGTCCCAAATATGTAGAATTTCCCTGGTAAATTCCTTTCTAAACCATGGATTATAGGGACTGTTTCATATTAGGAAGGGATTAGATGGACAGAACCACATCGACACGTCAATTGAACGAACGCAAATCACCAACACACTAGCTTCGAACATAAACCCAAATCAAAATATCCTGCACTGGATGGAAAATGTACAAAATTGAACCAGCCGCAAGAGGAGCACCATCCACAAAATGAAATAGGTGATTTCCATCTGCGCTCTATCATGTTTTGAAGTGGAAGTAAATGTTAAGGTTGCTGACTGTTCATTTGATCCACTTTCTCATGTGTGTTCATTTGCAATGTCTTTCCACAATCAGTACAGCTTAAAACATCCTAAAACACCAGCACCTGCTCACATGGCGCACTACAGACGAGAGCTATCCAATGCCATCAAACGGGGCAAATGATATCACTGTTGTACATATATGCATAATTAAACATTTCAACAATTTGAGATATAGCAGTAAAGTAAAGGAAATTCTTAGTTCATATAAGAATAAAATCACCGACATTAATATCCTCAATGTTTGATCCCAACAAATATATGTCCTCTCCCGTATCTATAGCCTTAAATCGCAACACGAAGTCATTCGCCACCACTTAAAAATATTCCCGATCAAGCAAAAAAGTCATTCATGTCTTGGTTTTCTACTTCCCACTGTCATTTGTTTTCCACGTAATCTTAGATTTACTTCAAATTTCCCAAATTCCAATATACCCCAAGCATGGTAGGGTCGTGATGTAAGTTGTTGGCGTGGTATATTCCAACACAGAATCCAACTCATTCAGCTAAAAGTAGCAGATTCTTGGTGCTCCCCGCCACTATATCTCAATATTTCTCCAATATTTCTATTCTTGAGTTATAGAGATAATCACCACCTAGAATGGGATACAATATATCTATATCTATATAATTATATATATATACTGTGAAACCAGCATCCTGGCACCAAGCGCAAGAAAACATGAATGAAAGATGCAACCTGTCGCAGCTCAATGCGCTCTTTGCAGAAGGCCAAACGCATTTACCATAGGCCCAAAATTGGGTCCACAAATTTGGAAGCTGGGCTACTACTTTTAATATTGTGGTCCCATTTTTGTGTCCAGAATCTGGCCCCTGCTTTAGGGCCACAAAACACAAACAGGAACTATTCAATACGGGTAGCAAGTGTGCTACTGCCGCCGCAAGCTGACAGCAGCACATATCAGTGATACTGTACATATATCTATATCTGATTAAATAAATAAATATAAATAAATATAATTAAATATGTATATATATATGTATATATAGATATATACTCCATGTTTTCACGGTTTCACCAGTCACTAGATCCCACTTTCCCACTACCAAGACCCTCTACGAAGAATGGGCGCGGCCTTGGGAGCAGTGTAGTCCACCGGCAGCAGCTGTCCAGTGCCGTTGGGCGCCTTCTCAGGTAAGCCCTTGGTCAAGATCGTCTCCTAGGGATGGTCGATACGCATTCTTTTGCGTTAAAAAAATGGGATTTCACCAGAAAATGAGGTGATTTCACAAGATTTACCATTCAGATTTGCTGGTTTCACCAGCAAAAATGGTGATTTCACCAGAAAAAATGAGAAGTTATAGTTGAATGTTGGACTCTGATTCACGAAATGATTAGTTTATAATTACCACAATTGCGGCCACATGGCATGCCACATGGGTTTTTCTCACTACCATAACCAGGGCATAACTACCATATTACCATATTACCATATAACTATATACTAGAAATTGATCTTGCTCCATGATTACAATCGTTTACCGTAGATAAATACCATTCAACAATCGGAAATTCACCAGCAACATGAGGATTTACAGCTAAATGTCTCTATGATTATGAACACTACGAAAGAGCTTCGGGGACTTCTTGTTAAGCAGTGTTAGGGGCTTTATTGAATTTTATAAGGACAAAAACCACTCTACACGACCCCATGAGAGGAATGAATTGAATGTTTCTGTTCGTGAAATATGTTCCTATGAAATACGGTATGATGGGTGAATTTGGATCTAATTTGTATCTTATAAGACACTATGGACAAATCATGATTTGTGAATCGATGATCATCAACGATGAACTGCTTATGATTCCAAAATTAATCAATGCAAGAACTCACTTGTGATTAAATTATCTAATCATCAGGTTGTTTAGTAAAATCCAATCAAGTGGCATTAAAAAAAAAACAAAATCAACCATAAGAGAATATTGGCTCATCTGGCCCGGGTTGTTTTGGTGGAGAATGGATAGGTCGACTTGACTTCCCGGTGGATCTTGGTGATCTGTTCATTGGATTAGTCGGAAAAATGCACAGAAAACTGCGTGTGTCTATTGCGGATCTATATATCAAAGGTGAAAGTCGCTCACGTTTTTGTCCCAGGCTTCCCGCGACCAGTCGCCTTGCGATTCAGCCCTGTTCGAGAGCAGAAGGTGTCCACCAAGTCGCCAATGGTACTGGCACGGGATGGTCGTGCCGTTCGATGATGCTGGCTGCAGCCAAATTTTACAAGAAAGACATAGCTAAGTTGGTGAAGCGAACCCCAATAACAATTTTACCAAACTAGTCAATATGAGGTCTACTAACTAACAAACAAAACGGAGGGGCGGGCGGGCACCACCAAATATCATGAAGAAAATCAACAGCAACAGCAAAAATTGACTCAGCATGACTCAGCATGACTCAGCATGACATCCATAATTACAAGACAATCACAGATACCACCAAAACCGATGAAGAACGACTGGCTGCCCACAACAAGATCCTCCATCTTGGGCAGGTTGGACCACATATAGTCAGTGGGCCAAATGATAGCAGCCCTTGGAACCGTCAAACCTGACAGGATCTAATCTATACACTACCAGTAGTACCGCACAAGCGGTGGCGGAAGTTTCAAAGATAGGACACTATAGGAGGGGTGAGTTGTTGTGATGCATGGATGACAGAGCGAAGCCACTGATGGACCGAAAGGTGGTTGGAGCTGTGTTTTTGGAGTGGCTGCAATGGTTGCAGTGGTCACCTGGTCGGTCACCTCACCCACAACTGCTGGATGTAGTGTGGTGTAGTGCAGCTGTAGTTCTAGTTGTGGTGTAGTGTAATTAGTGTGGCGCAGTTGCAGTTGCAGTTGTGGTGTGGTGTAATAAGGATAGTGCAATGTAGTGTAGTGGAGTGTAATGTAGTGTAGTGCAGTGCAGTGTAGTGTAGTGTGCTGTAGTGTTGCGTGCAGTAGTGTATTTTAGTCCCATCTAGTCTAGTGTAGTGTGGTGTAGTGGAGTGTAGTGTAGTGCAGTGTTTTGTAGTGTAGTGGCAGTTGTAGTTGTAGTTGTCGTTGTAGTTGTAGTTTTCGTTGTCGTTGTAGGTAGTGTAGTGAAGTGTAGTGTGGTGTGGTGTAGTGTAGTTCAATGGAATGTAATTAGTGTAGTGGAATGTAAAAAGTGTAGTGTAGTGGAATGTAAATAGCGTAGTGTACTGGAATGTAGTGTAGTTGTAGTTGTCGTTGTAGTTGTAGTTAATGTAGTGTAGTGTAGTGGAGTGTCGTGTAGTGCAATGTAATTATTGTAATGTAGTTGTGCTTGTAATTGTAGTTGTCGTTGTAGTGGAGTGGAGTGTAGCGTAGTGGTGGTTGTAGCTGAAACTGCTACAGGACTCTCACGTTTTTTCTCACTTTAGACAAGGTGCACAATCTTCTGCGCCTGCCACGGAAAACGACATCTGAACGTCCAAAAGTGCTCCGAACCCGTCGCTTCTACACTTTTGACTTCGAAATGTGCCTCGCGCCACAACGGCGTACACTTTATCAACATCTCAACTTCCAAAAATGGTCCGAGCATGGTGTGCTCTGTACATTTTGACTTGGACATGTGCTTCGCGCCACAGCGGCGTGCAACTTGTCATCTCTCATCTGACCACATGGCTCCGCACCCGCCGCTTTAGCGAGCCTACTTTTCGACCCTCCGGAGCCACAAATCATTGGAAAAACACAGTGTTGCGCGACTTTGCTACTCGTACCTTTTCGCGAACCTGCATCTTCTGTCTTCTGACTCTTTCTCTTCCCTGATCGTCTTTCTTCTTTTCTTCTCTTCTCTGACTCTTCCCACCTCTGCTTTTCATCTGTTCATATTGTCGGAAGTTTGGCTTCTAAACTTCCTTCGATAATTACATATTGTAATCATAACATATTATTGTTGTTCATTTGCTCTCGTTGTGGACCGTTATGGTGCAATACTACTATATAAAAACAACGACTTGCAAAGAATCTCATCAGAAATGAATTAGGCCGCTGCCGAAAACTGTGTCAGACCTGCCCTGATTCTCATCTTCAAGTCTTAAGTTTCCCGTCATTTTAGGTAAACCCAATTGCCAATAATAAATCATCCCCGAGTCATCACCATGTTTATGGGTGGTATTTTCACCATTCCCCAAATGGTATGGCCTTGCCTTGCCTTTACTCAAAAAATATGCCACACGATTATGGATATTATGGTTAAGTGATCCAAATTTGGATCTTAAGACACTTAACCATTACACATAATTTACACATAATTTATATACCCAAAATTGGATATTTCTAGTGCCCAATCTAGTGTTTGGTAGTATTTACTAGAAAGATCCCAGATTGGGATCTTCGATCCAGTCATGGCAAAACCAGCCAGTAAGGCGCGGTCTTAGGCATCAAACAGTTGAAGATCGGTGGGTCCTTTAGCCACCTGAGTGCAATTGGTGCACGCCCTGAAGTGGCTGCCTGAAAATATGGATTTATGGGATTTAATTCGAAACTTAATAGGATAATCAAACATGGCACCAGCTTGAACATCCGCTATAAATGGAGGCTTCATCCGCTGGGAATATCCGGGACAGTTGTCTGAGTTCCCAGGCCGAATGTGGATCATCTGGGACAGTCCATCGTTGGCGTCCGGGTCGATCCTATGGCAAGTGGAGCTGCAGAGCTTGCGGAGCTGGTGCCGGGAGATAGCTATTGGTGGAGCACCAGTTTTCTAACATAGCATGTTTAGAGACCATTGTTAGATACCATTGTTAAATCTAACTAGATAGGACATAGTAATAGCACGTTATATGATATAAGCAATTATATAAAATAAAATCTCTCTATTTGTGTTACCTTCCATTTGTAATACCTTTTGTCTCCCCATATTACTGATCTTTGGAAGATTCAATGGTTCCATTCAAACCTCCCAATAGAACTGTGGACTCGTGATCTGGGATTAAAACATGACCCTAGTAGCTGCAAACAATCTTCATTTCGTTAAGTATGGTTAAGTGCATGTGCTTTGGAGATATTCTTGCAGTTTTCAAAATGGTTGTGGCGACCTCCTCTTGTTGGGTATGATGTTCGAAGCACTGATCTGGTCAGGTTTACTTCTTGATGTGACCTGTTTTTCATCATGCGTGCCTCATTCAAAATATCAAATCGCAGATACAATGCGTCACATGCGCGGGTAATGTATGGGTCCAACTCGGAAACCAGGCAAAACGTGTCATGTTTATTCATTTTTCAGGATCTGAAACAGTCTGAAACATTCTGAAAGATCATTTTGAGTCATCAAGGCACAGGTGTGGGTAAAAATATGGGGTGGACAATGAATGGTAAATGCATGTGGTAGACTCAATAACAAACTATTCCAAAGTTTAGCATCAATGGGTGGTACATACCACCAAATTGGGGCTTATTGGATTAAAATTGGCATTGGATTAAAATTTTCCACATCCCAAAAGATATACAAGTCTTCTATCACAACAATTTAGCCAATTGCTGTTGAACCTGTCCAAGGCGAGCGGCAGGCATGGCCCACGCAGTCCAAAACCTGGACCCTCCACCAAGGCCCAACCTGGGATGGGTTCGTGGGAAAATCATCGAACGAAACATGGGAGTCTCGCGGTTTCATAACCGGAGCGTGTACCATGTGCCAAAAGCGTGGTCTGAAAGGGGGGATGCATCCCTGAAAATCAGGATTGAGATAATGATCATTTTATCTCAACCCTGATCGAATTATAAAATGGAAAGCAGTTGTATCATAAACAGCAAATATATCAGTTTGAGATACAAAGAAATGGTGTTTCATATCTGTATCACCAACTGTAGAACAATGACATAGAACATCAAATAAAGAAACATATATGGATAGTCTACCAAAGACTGAGTGGAGTGTGAGAACGCCAAGAAACACCAACCAATGCCCAGCAACTGTTTGATAGGTATGAAACTCCAATGGGGTTAACCCCATCATGAAATCGACATCAAATCGATTCAACCCATTGGAAAAATCTAAATATTATGGGGAATCTGCATAAAACACCCGATTTTCTCACTAACGGGTTGAATTATCCCATCTTGGATCATCCCACGTCAAACCAAGCAACCCATTTCACCTGGAGACTTGGAAATGTCCACCTGGAAAAACGTCGCATAAACCACGACCCGACGATATTTTTCGCCAAGATATGGGGATAATCCAGGCTGCACAGAAAAATGGATTGTGAAAACTGTGAAGATCAAGCTTTGGAAGCCTGGGGAAAATATGATGTTCAAACATGTGTATAATAATTATATATACATAAGATTGATATAACATACTGTAATATATAAGATTAATATAAAAATCCTGTCACAACATTGTCCAAACTAAAAACTGTTTCGACTGTTCTCGTAAGCACACATGCAAACCATCTGCCCGGTCCAACTCCAACGTTTTCTTTTCAGGACAACACTTGACAAACACTTGGGATTACTTGGGTGGTATCAATGTCAGAAGCTATATATATATATATATATATATGGGTGTGTTTGAAATTGAAGTACTTGGGGTGTTTCAAACCATGAAAATTTCAAGGTACCAATTTTCAGACACACCAGTCACACCAGATTACATATCCAATGATATTCCCATTGTAACCCCGTTTATAGATACATTTCCCATACATTTCCACATTGGTAAACTTTCCGATCCCCTGAGTGAACAGCCTCATTCCATGATTCCAGTTATATGTCCTTGTCCCCTGCACCATGCTTTCTGAGGAGTGTTTAAGGGCTGAGCGGGGGATGGGACTAGTTATAGTTGGTGATATATATATATATATATATTATATTTATATACCACCATGAATATCCCATTCAATGACCCTTTTCTTGGTTGGTATCAATTGGTCCCACAATATTCATCAATATGTCATCATTACATATACTGTAGTTGGTCATTCAATGACCCTTTTCTTGGTTGGTTAGTTGTAATTTGAAATCATCATTAAAACATAATTAAAAAAAACATCATTATATACCTGGAACCCACATGACCACTGTTTTGAAGGTTTTGACCAATTTAAAATGGAAGGTTGATTGTCCAAAAGGGTACATTTGGGTTCCAAATATACATACAGCATACATATATATATATATATATGTGTGTATCTTTGTGTATATATATATAGTATATATATATATTTATTTATTTATTCATGCATTTATTCATTTGTGTTCCCGAATAGAATTGAAAATGACAGAAACGGAAACAAAGCAACTGCATCAGTACGTCTGCACCTTTTGCTATGCAGTTGGCTTTGCGGCTGTGTTTCTGTCAGATGCCAATCGCATCTATCACAAAATGGTTTCACAGAAACTCTGAAATGCAGTGGTGGTGTCACACGTCAAGCCGGAGCGTTCAGCTCGCGCAGTAATGAAGGAAAAACAAGGTTGTAGGTGGGGAAACACCATTGTACACCTAGGTGGCATAATGCTCGGTCTTACGACGTTTCGAATTTTCTGAAAAGGTAGGGGCGCGCATCTGGTCATCCAGAAGAGCCCACAGGAAGCGAAAATGGGAAAAGGCCTCTCTCACTGGTAGTTGTCGATCAGGACGAAACCCAGTGAAGTCAGGATGGGTAAGTTCATCAGCCCATTTGTTGTAGTCCCGCTTCATGTGTGAAGGCGCCAGTTGGACCCCAGCAGCATAGATCATGGCAATGAGTTGCATGAGGAAAGCTGAGGTAGGCATATGTTTCGTCTTCTGGTTCAACAGGGCAAAGATATTGCCTTGATTGTACGAGATGAGGCTGAGTCTGGTACGGAGTAAAGATTTCCCCCCCAGAGTCAACAGGAAATGGGTGAGGATCAGCGTGCCGAACATCGCGGAGGTGTACTACATCTCGAAGCGAGAGGCCGCCCACACGCAGATGCTGAAGATTCGGCACACTACGCAGCGTGGTGGCTCCATGTCGAATTTGAATCTCCGCAGAGGTCCCGGGGTCCTCCTCTTTCAAATTCGACATGGAGCCACCACGCTGCGTAGTGTGCCGAATCTTCAGCATCTGCGTGTGGGCGGCCTCTCGCTTCGAGATGTAGTACACCTCCGCGATCTTGGCAATCAAGGATGCCGTCCACGAAGAGCTGCGGAATGCATGCAAAAGAGAGCGAAGTTCCCCATGAGTGATGTCTCTGAGATACTTGGTGGCAGAGCTCGGCAGGGCCGGGACCAGGGATTCCCAACCTTCAATGGTGAAAGTGTCAGTGTTCTGGTCCATGTGGATCGTCAAAGTCTCCTTCTCCAAAGTCTGCAGAGTCGACCTCGTGGCTGATGAAGCAGCCTGGACGAAGCCAGAAGGAGGCTTGGCGCCAGAAGCTGCCACACCCGTCTCCTGCTTCGGGTCCAACCCCAGGTGCGCCATCACCTTCTCCATTTCTTGGAGCTGCGCAGCAAGGGTCTCCTTTGTGAGGTTGGGATCACACTCTAAATCTGTCACAACCTCGGCCGGCGCAGCCTCGGTTTCCGTTGTGCTGAGTAACATGTAGTCACTCCCTGTGTCCATTTCCGTTCCAATCAGACAGAAGGAACCCACAGTGCCCGTCTCACTTGCCACTGGACTTGAAGACGCCATAGGCAAAAAGGAGGATCGGAACGTTTTTCGAGTGTTTGGATCACAGGGGGACAGCTTGAGCCAAAATGGCATAGCCATTTTGGCAACTATATCGTCAACACATTACTTGCTCTCCACAAGTTCCAAGCAAAGAAACAAAATTATATATACACATACCGGTATGTACATATATATATATGTACATATTCAGATATCCATGAATATCCCATTAAACACCGTCTGACCTTTGGCGGTGCGGCGCCTCTGCCCAAAGACCGCCTTGAGGGCCCTTCCATGTGGTTCCTGCCAGGCCAGGCAGGATTTCATGGTACATTAATGGTTGAACTATGGTTAACTATAGCAACTATGTTTATAATATTTGATAATGATATACAAACTGATGGTTATAAGATGTTATAAGTTATCCTTAAGTGACTTGTTTATATACTTTTAAAACTCTGTGATTTATATTTGACTATTTGGTCATACTTGTCATATATATATATTATCTGTAACTAGTGGGGTCCTCATTTGCAATTCCCAGCATTCTGTACAATCCGAGGTACCGGTGGATGTCAAGTCCCATTCACCGTGGTTGTTTTTTCAGCCGTCGTATTGACAAAAGTTGCGTATATGGTTTGATGATTTTTCAGGACCAAAACCCTATCTGGTTGGTGGTTTCAACCCCTCTGAAAAATATTAGTCAATGGGAAGAATTATCCCATATATTTTGGAAAATAAAAAATGTTTGAAACCACCAACCAGCTATTCATGGAGTCTTTTTGTTGGGTTTCCAATTTCAACATCTCGGAAAAGGCGAGATGGCGATGGCTTGGCTTTGGCAATCTGTAACCTGAGACTGAATAAAAAAGGGTGTCCAAAGAGGGGGCCCATCGGCTTGGCCATCGAATTTTCACTTTCGGAGTCTCAAGCATCCAAGGGTTAATCTGAATATATCTGCATATAGGGTAGCCATGTGCTCAACATGGGTACCCCTCAATCATCACAAATCCCATGGTGGATCAGTTGATGATCAGTTTCCTTATGAAGGATGCTACCCCACTTCTGAGGGGTTGAGAATCGAGGTCCATCAATGGGAACTTCAGGACCCGAAAACAGAGCTATTGTATCATATAAAGCCATATTCTGGGGGTATATCCCCTTACATAGCCCAAAACATAGGCTTTATGTATGCTACATTACCTCCAATTTACCGTAGGTACCTGAAATGGTCATTGACACAATCTTCACCTCTCGCCTGTGCTGTAAATCTTTGAACCCACAGGTCGTTTGGCTTTCAAAATCTTCGTCGACGTTGGGTCCTGGGGTTTTCGCATCGGAGTTCCAGCGATCAAACGAGGATTGGGAAGTGTCAGTTGGTTTGAGTGGATGGCACATGCTTTTTTCTTGACCTGGAAATGGGAAAATCTCGCAATGATCTCTAACACTGATAAACATCACAGGCCCATGTGTGTTGGTTAATCATGTTAATTCATTCCCATACTCTCATCCCTCTGTAATGTTAAACACCCTCAATTCTATGGTTCGAAATATATGTTTTGATTCCCTTTTTCTAGGGAGTGGTTCAAGGCTGAAAGGGAGATGGGATTAATTATAGTTGGTGGGGTAGTACAACCCACTACATATCACCATGAATATCCCATTAAATCACTACTTTCTTGGTTATCATCCCATAATATCTCACAATTATAAATAGTTGGTTAGTTACAATTATCAACCATTATCACACCATTATTTAATCCAATATAATCCCATAATATCCTGTAATAATATCCCATATCATCCCATTTTATCCCATCATTTCCCATAACATCCCATTATCCCATTATTATCCCATAATGTCCTATGATCATCTCATATTATCCCATCCATTTCTTCTTAACCCCAGATTTCTTAAGTGATACCCATCACCGCCCAGAAGGATCCCATGGGATCTCCTCATCGGGTTTCAGGAAGCATACGCCCTGTGCCACGGTGTACTGCGTGGGACCTCCTTCCTCCAGCTGTTCCAACTCCTGACTGTTGCTATGGTGTTTTCCAATGTTCCTGGGATTTTTGACGGTGAGGTTTAAATGTTTCGGAGAGTATTGCAGCATTTTTTCTACCTGAAACCGTGAAACCCGCTTTAAAATGTCCCCTCTTTTGGACAATCAACCGTCCATTTTATGGGTCAAAACCTGCAAAATTTGATGGCTGATTTGAGTTCCAGGTATAGGCTTCCTACTATGGTTACTATGGGATTCGTGTTTTTAATGATTGTTATTCTTTGGATTTTCTATCATAAAACTCTGTGAAAATTCAGGGAGAGGAATATCATGGGACTTATTATGATCATTGGCGTTTTGATGGAGTATTCCTGAGTCCTGCAAATGAGTGTAAAGTCGTCGAGTTAGATCTCTACAATAGTTATGACTATTACTTGGTAACCATTATAGGAATCACCAAACAGATTTCGAAAAAAAAAACAGGACGGTTTGTAGACTATGTGTTCCCCCTAACTTCCGCCCATTTTTCGGCATCTCTAGGGCGGTTGCTACATTGACATACTGTGGATGGTTGCGAAATCCTGCGCCAGTTGTATATAATGAGATTATAAGGGTATAAACCATATATATATATATATATTATACACCATACCAACTGCAGGATTTCGCAACCATCCAACGTATTATGACTATTGACTATTGACTACTATTGTTTAAACTACAACTACTGTACATGACTACATGGCCTATGGGCAATTAACTAATGGATAATAATATTTAGTTATGGCTAATTTGTTGTTGTTTGTTATTTTCATTTATTGTCCTGTATGTGTATGTGGAAAAACAACAGGATGTCACTACAAAACTCTATTCTTGAAGAATGTCCCTGGCAATCTTCAAGACTTGCGGGAGATAGGAGTGGATAAATAAAATGCATTCCAAACTGGTTTGGACTCCGACAATTCCTGCGTTGATATGCATGATCATTCCGTGTCCGTCAAGAACGAACGAAGCGTGCCAGATGTTTTCGCCTATGCCGGCCTAAAGTGCGAACACAAAGGTGGCTTGATTAAAAGGTGCTGTGGTTACAATACATTACAATCAAGTAAAACATGCTCTTAACATTCAACAGATTACATAGCTAAGTAACAAATACTATGTCACCCCTGCTCTTTGATTGGGAGGGTACCATTTAAGTATCAGATTATGACTATTGGAGAAGTACCCCCCTAATTAATAAACCATGGTTTATTAATCCGGGGTTGACATTATTTAGGACACTGCGTGGCCTTGAAATTTGCATATCCACCAGCTGGGTTGGTCATCCACTGGTTACCCACCGCGCCTCAATCGCCATTGGGGCCTGGCTATATACTAAAGACCTAGACCCTCTACCCATAAATCATGATATATTTTAGCTGCTAAAATTTGATACGTTTACCGAACCCTTTAACTCTTTGGGGTATTTGGAGAGTCTAGGTATGCCATCAATTGTATTAAATTGTCATAGATATTGAGTCATCAAATTGAATACGTCTAAATCCATTGATTAATCAATCATTTTTCCTATTGAAATGATTTCAAATGGGCAGTGTTCAAAACCTCGGTCATTCCATTGTATTCGTTGGTTCATAGGGATTGCCACAATGGATTATGATGATCACCAATACATTGATTAGTATAACCCCTATAATCCATCAAACAATGTGTGTTTTGAACACTGCTCAATTGATTCTTTGTTGTAAAACACTATAATGATATCCCATGGCCCAACAGATCAAATTACAGATATACCGGGTTGTGAAATACGGGGCTATCATCTCTTCACATATGCAACCTGATTCAACCAATTCTGAGAGAATCATGCCGGTCTATCGAGCCTATGATCAGGGTTGCTGCCGTTTTTTACAGCAACCATCTTCATATTTCCATAAAAGTCGCTATCATTCACCTACAATTGGGGATGGTTATTATTGTTTTACCAACATTAGTGGGTTGAAGCGACTCTGATAAGTATCAGGAACCTATTCAATATGCATTGCAATGAATGTTGCGAGGCATACATATCACCCAAATATGACATGGCAAGAAACATTGGGCATATAAAAATCATGAAATTTCACCCAAAATCAAGATTTCAATCTTTAGTTTCCATTCATACATAAAAAGGTATAGCTTTTTACTATAAAGATTGATCAATTTTCCAGTCATCTCAGGATCTCGTCTCAGGGCCCAGCCAGAACTCCGCGGAACGCGCCGTCGCGAAGCCGTGGAACCCGTGGAACTGTGAGCCCCGCGGTGACAGTCCCGGAACTGTTGGCTGTATCGAGATGGTGGTGTTGTCCCAGCTTGCTGATCCCCTGCTTGACGGTTTCACAATGTATTTAACTTTTAGTAGAATGTGTGTTTGGTTATACAATCTACCCAGTTCATACATGATGGTATACATATATATATATTATATTTAATTATATATAATTATATATAATTATATATGTAATTATGTATGTAATTATGTATGTAATTATGTATATCCATCTTTCTTGGTGACATACCTCCTATAATCATTTGTCTTAATGGACGTGGCTACAACTTGAAATGGTGAAAAGAGTCACCGTGTCTTGACGTTCGACCCATGCTATAAAGATAGGGTCAAAGTACCAGAAACAGTATTTAGAGGGTTAATTTGACAGTATATCAGTACGAAAAAACATCATGTACCGGTACATATATATATGGGTATTTAAGCACATTTAAACACATCTACATTCACATTTCTATGGCTATTTAGAGGGTCACCCATTGCAGTCTGCCAGGGTCACATGGATGCGCCGTCTTTTCAACGGTCCGGTGGCGACGGGA
The DNA here is from genome assembly GCA_947184155.2 of Cladocopium goreaui. Classification (NCBI taxonomy): domain Eukaryota; class Dinophyceae; order Suessiales; family Symbiodiniaceae; genus Cladocopium; species Cladocopium goreaui. Next base: position 501,389 of record CAMXCT020006600.1, read on the forward strand.
TTTCTGTCGAAGCGCGCTGAAGAAGCGCTCGGCTGTAGCGAAGCAACTGGAAGTTTGCATCTTTTTGAAGCCTGCAGTATGATAAACATGGAGAGCTGGGATTGAAAATTTCATTGCAGATATGTCAGATAATCATATCTGGGGCCTTTCATTCTGAAGGGTTTTACATGCTGTCTTATTTCGCATACTCCACTGTTTGCTAGTCAACTTCCCCAAGTGCTTGGAAACCCACACAAGTCGGAACATAACCCCAGTCTGGGGGCTTCCATAGTCATGGGGGTACCCCAATAGCTGGTTGGTTTATAAGGGAAAATCCCACGAAAAATGGATGATGACTGGGGGTACCCCTATTTCAGGAAACCTCCATATTACTATGGTTATATAACCACTTGTAAGGACTGGAACTGCACCCCCAGGAGTGGATTTTTCAAAGGCACCGTTCGTCTCGCGGCGTCACTCAGTCGAACTCGTTGCGCATTTGCATCCAAATCTGCGGAGTGTTGGCGGTTTTTGTGGCTTCCCAGATTTGGGGGTTTCCATAGTCACAGGGGAAAATCCCAATAGCTGGATAATTTGTTTCATGGAAAATCCCATTCAAGATGATGATGTTTTGGGGGTACCCCCATGACTCGAGAAACCTCCATTTCAACATTCACAAATCCAGAGGAATAGCCATGAAAACATGTTCATTCATTTTTTCAGACAAACCCTTCATGGGATCTCGATGTTGATCCTTCCCAAGCTTTTCCCGTGATTTCTCACCAGGTTTTGGGGAACAAACACGCCCGAGCTCAGCTCGTGCCTCCGGTTTCCAGACTTTGCCGTTGTGATCGATACCGGATTGGCCCTTGAAACCTTCAGCATTTTCGAAGAGCCACTGCCATGCATCTTGGTGATTGATTTGTTTATGCTTTGAAAGTGGAGACCATACCCTCTGGTAAACTAACATAACTATGGAAAATCACCGTTTTTAATGGGAAAACTCACTATAAATGGCCATTTTCAATAGTATGTTAAATTACCAGAGGGTACTGCTCTTTGGTTTTCTTTGCGTTCCTGATTGTCCACAACATGTTCTCTCACATCACTGTTGCTCATGTGGTTTCAGACTTTTGGGTGAGAGAACATTGCTTTCATAGCTGACTTGGGTGACCGCCGATGATGAAACACTGCTCTTGCAAGTGTGAACACTATAGTAAATTGGCGCAATATTTTCTACTGTATGCATCTGTATGCCCTTGCCATATTTGGTTAATGATGAGGGACCCATCCACTGCACTACCACGAATTCAATCTACAGTGTGGGTTTCAATGTCTTGATACGGTGGATGGAAGAAATCCTGAACCAGTTTATAGGTGGTTTGTCCCATTATTTATAGTTCAACCATCCATGGTGGTGCAGGATTTCTTCCATCCACAGTATGTCTTGATGTCTATTTACTGTTATCTCAGATTACGCAGATGACACCCACTGCAGTCGAGTCGCGCTTCAAACGAGTCAACTCCTGTGCCCACTGGGAACAGTGTCACTGGGACTGGGTTGTGAAGAAACATGTTGAATGACTGTGGGTTTGGTGTGGCTTTAGCAACACATCCCATGTTTTTTTCTCTCAAAAAATCCAACCCAGCACTGTCCCAAACATGGACCATCTCCAGCCCAGCACTCCTTCACACTCATCTTTCCCTTGCCTTCCTTGCCTTTGCCTAAAGGCGGCAGCGAAGGGGGATGGTCAAATGGAGGTTGCTACCAGGTAGCAGTCATGGAGGTTTCCTGAGTCATGGGGGTACCCGCAGTCGTCATCCATTTTTTGTTGGGATTGTCCATGAAACAAATCATCCAGCTATTGGGGTACTTCCATTTTAGGAAACCCCAAGATATTGGGCATGGGAGAGTCAACGATGACTGCTCCTTAAAACCATTTTGAACATGTGGTTCCAGATTTTGACACGCGATCTCATACCACTACTCAAAACCATCCTGATTTATCCTTGCAAACTTCAGGTTGATGATCGTATCCACAAGGTCGCAAAAAAAAAAACATATTGCATGAAGACAGGGAACAGTGCTTTCCAGAGTCCAACTAGATATTGGACACTTTGCAGAGCTTCAATTGGGGCACCAGTAAGCATTGTCTTTCTGATGGAAATTGTGAAGTTGACCCCCCCCTCCGCCAATGCTTAACCATTGGCCTTTCCCTTTGGTTTCCTCTTCATCATCTCTGGGCCTTCCATGGTGGGTTTTCCACAACATGGTGAGTGTCTGTCTGCTAGCGAATGGGGATGAAGATTGAAAACATCTCTCGATTTGTTATCATTAAATTATTGAAACCAAACAGTCCACACGTAAGGTAATTGTTTCTCGTACTGGAATGGAAGCTCAAATTGAAGGGTTTGGTTTTCCTTCTTTCGAATACCTGTTAGGGGGATTCTTGGATAAGAATCCCCGTTGTTAACAGGTGGATGATAGCCTTTGTTTGAAAGTCCCTGCCGATCCGTACATCCTGTTTTGTTCCATTCGGGCTTTCTATACCACTTAGTTGCCACTACCGTGAGGCTCCTCCGCTGTTCCTTCCACATTTCGTTGATGAAATCCCTCAGTTGCCCACCTCGGCATGTCCTTGACCGTCTACAGTCAGAATCTAGATTGGCTCCACATGATTTCATCAGGGATTCCGAATCCACGTTTGACAAGGGTCGAAAGGCGAGGGACTGGTCCAAAAGGGACTCTGCAAAATTGGAGCGACACACCACATTGTGACAAAAACACCACCAAATAGATGCGGAAAAGTATTTCATGCATGTGAAAAAACATATATCACATATATATATATATATAGATATTTATCCAGGTTTGCACCTTCTCCCACCTAGTTGGGGTTTAACATTATGTAATATACCGATATACCTTTCATTGAGCCTTGGATATCCCACCATATCCCAGTACATCCCCAATATATCCCCAAACACCATAAAGCTGGGTAAATTATAATATTTCACTCACCTGAATCTTGCGACCATAAAAGGGGATGATTTCCCTCCAAAAACTTAGTCCAGGGTTCGGGAGAACAGGGTTCGGTCGTGATGAAATTTACCCAAACAATATAGATATTAACCACTAAGTTACAATGATTAACGAATCAGTCGCCATGATTAACCACTATTAACAGGTATATACTGACCACTACAATTCAAGACGTCTTGATTTGGCTCAACCATTGTCGCCAAGCATAGTGGCACCTCTTCACCGCTACCTCTTCTGGAATCCTCAAACCCGAGCTCAGGTTGCAGGGAGTTCTATCTCTGACCCATGAATTCCAACATTTATGGGTCACAATTGTGTTGTGTTCAGCACCATATTTACATATGTAAGTTATGTTCAACATCATATTTGGCCTCAACTGTTTTTTCTGTTTGGAGCCAGTCAAATGACGCGTTTTATCCCCCCTATACTAGTGACAGTCCACGATCAACCCGGGGGTAGTCCATGAGTGGGATGTTCAGATCGTCCCAGGTACTACTCAAACCAAAAATGCTCCATGTAAAGAAAATCATCACAACTCATAATCAACACCACAATAGTGTAAATTCATTTACCACATAATAGTATTTTCATGGTGTAAAATAGTGAACATGATAATCATAAAATCAAGACCATAACTACGAAGGTACTATCAACATCGTATTAAGTAGTCAAGGTACTTTCACAATATTCATCATATCACGATCATCCCCATCGTCCAGCTCCTCTTCTCCAACAACATCATCAACATCAACAGTACCAATGTCGACAACAATAACATCGTAGACATGTATATCCATAACATTGTCAACATGTGAATAATTAATATACTGTATCTAATATTATATAATATAGAGTTATTGTATACGTATGTATGTATATATATATATATTACAGCAAGAGAGAGAGAGAGACAGAGAGAGACCCTCCAAGTACCAATAAAATTGCTGTCTTAGCCCACAGTTTCAGTACTTGCACCATCTCTTTGAAGTATATATAAGCAGAGGTTCAAACGGTATATTGTAAAAAGATGTAAAAATCCATTCCAAACCAACACACCCAACAAAATCTAATGATCAGTTGAACAAAAATCCATTCCAAACCAAATCACGACAAAAACAACCCCAAATCTGCAAAAAAAAACTGGATCTGATCTGACAATTCTCCGCTCCGCTCCGCGTCCGGCTGGGTCTGCCCGGCACGGCTTCCTTCCCCTCGGCGCCCGGGTTCCAGCCCTGCCCCCGCAACGTGGCTGCGGAGGCCGAAGTTACCCGGTCCTGGCGCGCAGGGACCCAGGGAACTGGCCGGTGGTGGTTTAGGGAAAACCATGGGTTTTACCGTGCGAAAATCGTGGGTTTTACCATGGGAAAACCATGGGAAAATCGTGGAGAATGGAGAACCATTTTTGGGACAATCCCAAAGGTTTCGGGGATACATTCGACAGTCAGTATAACTGTATCCATTCAGCAAAGATTTTCGCTGACTTCAAAAATCATCCAAGAAGTCCCAAAGCTTTCAAAAAGCATGATAGGGAAAAATCGAATTACCAGCCAAATATGGGTCTCATGGGGTGTCCTGTTGTGTCCTGGGTTCACTCCAACCAAACTATTCAAAATGTCAGCGTTGAACATGAAAAGGTGGAAGCAACAACTGCCCCTGTCCAGGCTCATGGTATGAAGACGTACCTCAGTTGTCCGCAGCTCAGGATTTCGCGGATCGATCGCTGAATTTCAGTCTTTCTATAAGCAACTCTAAACTGAGCATTCCAATGCTATTCAATCTGATTTAGAATGATCTAAACCGACTCACATCAGTTGATCATACCACATTCACCAAAGAAATTCTCATGAATCTGAGCTGAACACGCGATCTGTCTTCGCACGGTCTTTGGCAAATTTCTTAAAGCCCAGTGCTTCCTGGCTTGAAGCAGGATGCAAGGCCTACCTAGACACGCCATTCAATTACCCATAAAAGCTATAGTACTTCACACACACAATGTCTTTTATTTGTTCCATGTTTTCGTGGCTTCCTTGAGTGTTTCTCAATTAGTAGATCATGTATGTGCCCAATTAAACAAATGATTTATGACATTTCTCACATGTCTGAACCATTGCTGGTGATTTCAACTCCACTTTGCAATCTGCCGATCATCCCCGAGACCGAAAGATGTGGCGCTTGCCACAGCACGGAGCTTGGGAAAACATCTGTGTTGCTTGAAGCCCTATGTTTGTTGGTCGATTCCGAATTCTGGAATATGGCCTTGAATATGGCCGATAGAAACCCAACATTCATCTGAATTCCTTCATATCTCTTCATTTTCGGTGGCTTCTTGGGGGTCACCTGAAATGGTGGTGTCCTAAGTCATGGGAAAACTTAAGTCGAATTCTTTGTTAAGAGGATTTTCCATGAAATAAAACCATCCAGCTATTGGGTTACCCCTCATGACTATGGAAACCCCCAATTGATCCAAGTCATCAGCTCAAACCACTCAGCGCACATCTCCCAGGGCGTTCAAAGCTTTGAAGGCTTTCGATGCTGAGGTCCTTAGGCCGCAGGATGACGAAAAATTAGTGACCCTCTGAAAACATGACCCACAGTGGAAAAAAAAAGTGGGGGCCCGAAACCATAGCTGAGTTGGGAAACGTAACTCCAATGATACTTATAACATCTTCTCACTACTAGTTAATGGGGTTTATATAGTGTATAAACTAACTGGAGGGCCCCACATTGTAATGACCCACAGCTATCGGAAAACACAATGTTTAAGAGGTAGATCACCTACAAACAGTAGCTATGTTAGATTACCAGAGAGTAAACAAATTGTGGATACACCAAGTTATGGCAATTTTACTTGGAAAAAAAACAATGATGAACCATGACATTTTGGATTGGGTTCAATAGACAAATTAAGAGGATACCATGCTTTTGAGCCGCAACCTTACAGGTTTCCTGAAAACGTCCTCAACCAAGTCTGGGAGATGGATGGGACGATTGGAAACATCCCCGGTGCGGAGTCGGAAACTGCACTTGTCACCAACTGCTGGATGCATTGACGACTTGGATCCCCTTACATAGGCCTTATATAGGCCTTATATATGGTAGGTACCTCCACTTTAGGATCCTGAAATTCCTATTGATCATTGAGGGCAGTTCAATTTGTCGGCAGTTTCGTCATCGTCGTCGTCATCCTCTTCACCGTCCTACGACAGGGCCAACAAGGTCCACACCAGTCCACACCCCTGGAAGTTCCTCAACTTGATCCTCAGGCACCAAGGAAAAGTATTGAACACCAACTAGAGATATCTTTTGGTGACGGTTAATTAATGCAACCCCATTTGACCCCCCCAAAAAAACTAAAGGCACCACACATGATGAGAAAATGTGTATATATATATACATATGTATATCATATACATTAATAACTGAATAATCAATGATTTACGTTTAACAAAAACATACTACAAAGCTTCTGGCCAAATCAACACATCATTTATCAGATGGGAAGACCTCTAGCCATCCCAACCACAGCTCCTCTGGGTTTTCCGCTGGCACAGGAACTTTGTCATCTGGGCCAGACCGCCGACCCGGGACCCGGACGGCGCACCCCAGAAGATCTTCCAGCGAAATGGATCAAAAGAACATCCAGTCAGTCACACAGAAAAAAGACCGAAAGTTGTGATGGATCTTATATCTAATATCTAATATCTAATATCTATATATCAAATAGTATCTAAAACCTCTATATCTAGATATCATTAGATACCTAGATATCTATATCTGTGATGGATCTATGATGATCTGTGAATCCAAGACAAAATGCTACTGTGGCTTTCCACAGCGGCACAGCGCAAGGTTCATCCTCATGCGGAACATCATGTGCGACCCATTCCCGAATTGCTTAGTGAAGATTTTCAAGCAATTCATACCCATAGGAACCATGGTGCTGGTATATATGCTAACATGACTGGGGTATCTTGATGGGATCCATGTTACCATATATAGCAGCACCATGGATCCTATGGGATATGGGTTTGTTGAAAGATATCTTAAAATTGGAGTATACCGCCCAGTTACGGCCAGTAAAGATAGGGCAATTTCAGACAAACCCATGTTTGAAGCTTTCGTTTCTTAGGTACTGAGACCCTCCAAGTCATAAAAATTGGGATCCCAAGACTTTGGGTGTATGAAAACCCATTTTTAAAGGTCCCAATGAACAGTTTTTGTTGGCTATTTCCCAAGGGTTTCCCCCGATTTTCCCATCGTGAAAAAGTATGTTCCAGTACCGTGCTCTTTCGGCCGACCTGGCCCTTCTGAATCGCTGGAATGCGCTATTTTTCCACCATCCTCGGCATCAAGCGGCAGATTTTGCATGCAAAATCTGGGAAAATCTGCAAAAATGTTTGACCTTTAAATCATATTCTAACTCATCACAGATATGGGAACACTCCGATTGTCTCGCATGATGTCACATTGTTCTGGGACCCACGGCCTGTGCTTCCAGGTATTGGGACTCATGAACTGTCAATCTGTCTAACAAAAGTAGTAGGATAATGAGCAAACTGTTATAATCAACCAATATCTATATACAAACCAGCTATTGATTGATTGTTTTATGGTAGAGTTCAATAGCTGCTTGGTATAGATATCACTAGCCATAGATCCTGGGTGAATATTATGATACTATAAGATTTATGAATACGATTTTGTGCATCACATTGTGTAACATATGAAGTTTATGATTATTTCATTAATATAGGAGGCCAATGATATTGATGTCATAAACCAATGTTCATTCAATCATAGGATGTCATCCCACTTGGATGTGCATCCTAGTCAGTGGTTTATAACCCCTACAAAAAAAAACTGGAAACCATTTTCAAGACCTATTTAAAAAAAAGAAACTTGTTTTGGCCCATTAAAAAACAGGCTTCGGCCCCTCATGGGGGAGTGATTTTTGCCTCTAAAAAAACAACGGCAGCGCGCTCCTCGGAATCGCTGTCTGCATAGGCACCTGGCGGGAAGGGGAAGCTGGGTGGCTACGGGGAAGTCCCAAAGTGACCTCAAAGGCTATTGTTGGACCCGTTGGACATAATTTAGCATTTCATGCAATGGTTGTAGTCCATATTATTTAATATATATATATAGAATAAAATATAATCAAAACACATATTATTATTGTTCTTATTTATATGTAATCCCTAGTATAATATAATATATGTCATGCACATAGTATGTACAACTCAGATCCATTTACCAGTTTAATTTCGGATGTCAATACGATTGAAATCTAAATTGTTGAGCAACCCCCTTAGCTGTTTTGTGGTTTCAACCCAAACCAATTTATACAATCAACAATTTTAAGTCGACTCCAATGGAAACCAATGCAGACTTTTGGAAATCGTAGCGACAATTCCCTTTCTAATAATATTCCAAAGCATGTCAAATGTCTGTACGTGGTGCCAAGGCCTATTAATTTGATAAAGGCGATTCATTGCTATTGATTCAACATCCGGTCTGCAGGTTGTAAGCTCAATTTTCAAGGGTTTTTGGCTACCTGCCTTCTACGGAAATCAATAGCCGTTCTACGGAAATTAATAGTCGTTCTATACGGTTTTTATACGGTATTTTTCCGACCACGTTCAACCCCTGATCACATCATTAGTCGCTAAGTACAAATTAATGTCCTGACCCTTAGGGACGTAAACTTGACGATCGAAGAAGAACAGGGAACTGACGCTGAATCAGAACAACTCAACAACGAAACAACCCATTTCTGGGTGGTTCCATTCGTGTTTTGAGGCCATTCTAATTCACCAATGTTTATGGCCCATAAATATCGTACACACAAATTATGCAAAAAATGACATGTGCTGCTAGACCAATGGGCGAAGCGTCACTGAGGCGTGCCTCCCAGCATGGCGTGGTTTCTGGGCGGGAAACACTGAGATGATCTAAGGAAAAACGGCAAACAGTGACAAACTGTGTCAAGATATCTCGAGATTGGCTGACTACCCATAGTTCATGATAAATGTTGGGGAAATGTGTCAAAATGTCTTCGGCATTGCTTGGATCAATGATGATAAAGGACCAGCTTCATGCCATACCCATCGGCTGGATGATTTCCTTCAAGGCTTCCTTGCTCTGGCGCAATTGCTCAAGAAGTGAAGGGATGGCCATCTATGATTGGATGCTGGGTTGGCTGAGAACTGTGGACGCTGCATTTCTAGAAATCAAAATGGCTGAGGGAAAAATCTTCGGTGGCGTGTCAGCAGAAGCTGCTTTTAACTGGGTATTACAATATGAGACAACATGTATAGCCAAACAACATTCCAACAAAGTATCGAACCAAGGTTTACCAACTGATGATAATCATACACGATGTTTCTTGTGCGCTGAGGGGTTACAAAACAAATCACCCCATCGACGAAACCAACTCATTGCGTCAACCGTATCCAAGGCCATCTTGGAGATGGTTTCCATAATCCTAACCGGCAGTGGTGAGGATTCAGTGGTTAGGATTCCCCAAGATGTTAATACTGGCATATGTGGTGAGGACTCCTCAAGATGTTCAGCCCAAGGTGTCTCAAGACATGAGTTGACCAACTGCAGAAAAGGCAGAGACGTTCCGATTTTTTAAAATTCGACTCGGTCCGATTCGTTTTTTGTTGCCATCATCAGACGATGTTTTGTGCATCGAATTCACTGCTGGTACATCAACTCATCCTGGATTTGCGGACTTGCACAACATGAAAGTAGGAATCCACAAATTTTGAACAATACTGTAGGACATTGTCCGCAAGTCCAAATTTCAAATAGGAAGTCATCATGATGTCTAGCCAGAAAAATAAAAAACAACTCTCAAAACAAAAAACAATGATGCATACATGTCTCTAGCCAGCAGTTGTTGCCCCTACCTACAAGAAGCAAGCAGTTTTCACCCACTTGCCTTCAGTTTCAACCCATTTGGGTTGTTGTTTCCACCTTGTGGAACAAATAGGATGATTGTTGTATGTCTTTGCGTCTGGTTCAGAGGCTCAAGGTTTGTTTCTGGCTCAGTGCATTTGTTTTTGTTTGGATTCTAGTCTCACCACAGCCAAGGCTGTTGGTTGGGCAAATGATCCCATACAATCCCCCCAGATTCCCATTTCCGGATGCAGAAAGTGAACGTTCAGTGGGATGTGGAATATCTATCATACTTGTTTGTCAAAGGTACCAAAAACAAACAAAATCTCCTACCATGTGCCACCAAGGGTTCCCCCAGTGTCGATTACAGTATAGATACCCTCAAGATCAAATAAACCACCTTGTCCTTCAAATTAGAACCCCGCATCTGGCTTCTAGAATAGCCTCCTTTCAAATTAAAAAAAAAAACAAACTTTTTGACATCCCTCAACGGAAAAAAAAATAGAACCCCAAAGTATACGCATGATGGGGTTCTAAAATCGTACTCCTGCAAACCACAAAATCATGGAAACTTGAGAGGTTTTTTTTGGGAATCTCCTTGTTGTCATCTGAAGCAAAATTTTGCATTTCATTTGCGCACGGTTTTTGTCCTCCCGTACGCATTGCACGGTTCAGGTCATCAAAATGGTTGGGATTTTTTGTTTTTGAAGGATTTTGTTAAAGGCTGTGTCAGGCCCACCTTTTCCGGAAAATATAAGCAGCACCTTCTTTAAAAGATGTTCAAAGCAACGTCGGGATGGATGCAAAAATCGATTGCAACCTTTTGACCCCCTTTCCCCCCACAAAGACTGCGTCGTCCAGTCATCTTTTGAGAATGTGCAGAAGGATGTAGAATGTAGAAGGGATGTCAAAGGATGGCTAAGCGGCTAAGTTGGGTTATAGCCGCTATCAGTCAGCACCTGGGGTTCTAGAATAGTTGCCTTCAAGCTCCCAAAGCCTTTTGACACGCATTGACCTGGGGAAGATGAATATAGACACACGTCCTTCTGTCCAAACGGTTTGGTTGAACCAAAAGTGTTGGTACCTAAAAAATGTGCAGAAGCCAAAGGATGGCTAAGGGGCTAAGTTGGCTTATAGCTGGCCATCAGTCAGCACCTGGGGGTCTATAATAGTTGCCTTCAAGCTCCCAAAGGATTTTGACACGCATTGACCTAGGGAAGATGATTGTAGACCCGCGTCCTTTCTTTCCAAACGGTTTGGTTGAACCAAAGTGTTAGCATATAAAGAATGGAAGTGCTGGTTGGAAACAAGGGTGCGCATCACTGCAGGTTGCTCATCACAACTTGACCTGGCATTTGTACTTTCCAAGCAAAATTGGCATTGTGTGGGAGGTTGGAGGTGATGGTGAGGCTCGTGTTATTTCAATTGCGGATGTTGCCGGATATGATTCAATACGTTGATTATCATTGCACATTGCTGCAGCCGCTCAACACCGTTTTACCTCCTTTTTTGGCAGAATTTTCAAACCAAGCGACGTTGAAATCACCTGGTTTTGAAAATAGAAATCTTGATCGACCAAAACCAGGGATGCTATATAATTCCCAACATGTTTTGCACCGTTGTGCAGATACTTCATCACGACTTGGTTCCTTTTTCTGCACTCCAAGTCAATGACCTTCTCGTGTGGTCTGTTGGAATGAATTTATACCACAACAAGGCTCATATATCCAAACTTTCAGGGTTCTAATTTGATAGCCGTTGAGGGTTCTAAAATCATAGTGGATATGATTTTAGAACCCTCAACGGCACCCCAGGGGGGATTCTAGACACCTCGATCTTGAGGGTATCAATATAGTACAAGAACATTAACACAAAAAACATGTGACTTTTGGTTACCAAAGGTGAGCATATCATCATATCATCAGTGGGTTCATTCATGTTGTTTCTCCATGTGCTGGTAGCTCGAAGCCACCCCATGCCATGGCCAAGAAATTCTCATCCCATCCGTCCCACAGTTCCTGGGTGCCAGCTGGATCCGATCCATGACTTAGCGCTCACCCAGTTTATCACCCAGCTCCAGAATTCGTATGAACTCATCCTGGCGATGTCATGACAGGTGTCTTTAGGCTGAGAAGTAGTTTCATGGAACTTCCTGGTCTCGAGTGGTGCTTGAGTCTTTGCGAAGAAAATTTTACCCACACAGGGTGGTAAAGCACCAAGAATTATGACGAGGCAGCATGCCAGTTTGTGAGATGTTCTGGGCAAATGGAGTCTCTAAGTCCTTTTTTGTCAGGAGCTTAAAGCCTGGTTTGCTGGAGGCCCTGACTTTCTGAATATGGGAGGGGTGCAGTGCTACAGTGCCTGCCATGGCCATGTCAAACGACCGGAAGATCTGTTGTCATGGCATCCTGGAATTGGGGTAACAGGTGCACCCAACATTGCTCGAATATGTTCGAATACACAGGACACAGGTCTTCTTAAAATTGGAGGATCCCCAAGTCACCATGGGTTTCAATACTAAAACGGTCTAATGAGTTGGATGCACACATAGACAAGACAACAAGATGCCCACAAAAAAAAATGTACCCTACAACCGTTCATGCTTTGAGAACTTCACTTTGCACCATCATTCCAATGTGTGAGTGATTTCTAGCCATGGTCAACTGCTGTACCGAAGTTAAATTTGGAATGTATGTAATTGGATTATTATATTATATCCCCAACCCAGAACCTTGTAATCACCCCCGGTCGCCCCCAGTAATACTACTGATCCTCCAAGCACAAAGTACCAAGCCCGAAGCGTCAGCTCTTCTTTTCGGCATCGAATGCAAGAAGTAGTGCTGTCGCATCAAATCATTGCGTATGGGCAGTGGTTCTTCAGATGCCAATTTGGGGAGGTGCCCCCGTTTGGGCACCTATCAGAGACTCGGAAGCACTGCCCATCTGAAAGTTAGTTTACACTAAAGGAAACCGCTCAAGGCACCGAATGTTCGAGGGCAGCACACCCCCTTCTGCGTCGGAGCGGGTTCAAGGGCGAGAGTGTGAACATGCAAAGCTGGGATGATCTTTTTTTAAAATAAGCTTCTACTGTAATTGCATGTAATTGCGACCTGCTTTTTAATTTTATTACACACCCTGATAATGCCGATGACTCATTTTAACCTTGTACATAAGTGTCTCTTTATCTTTGCAAGAGTCACCAATGACTGTCAGGGTTACCATGGATAAATTATGGTAATTCACCAACCTGCACTTAGGTCATTTGAAGATGATACCCCCAATCCTAAGCATCATTGACCTCTTGACGTCGCGATGTGAGGTATTTTAGTTCATGCACCGAGAACCTGCAAGTTGAGTACCATATTTTTTTGGGGTCAAATACTGCTGTTTTGGCGATACAAACCGAGGGTCAAACTGGATATACGGAGACAGAAACTAGATTTGCATCACGACCCCCCCAATAATTACTTCCTTAATCAAATAACCAATTCCCCAAAGATACGTGGGATTTCCCATTTCGAAAATCAACAACATCTTCAGACATCTTCAGCAAATCCAGAACTATATACTTGATTTTCCAACTAGAAACCTCCATATATAGTCCATATTAAATATACCAGTGGAACCAAGAACCTATGAAATCGTAGGGTCTGAGAGAAAACCCGGGGTTTCGCATCAAAACCCGGGGTTTTGAAAAGCCATGTTTTTCATCATGTTTGAATTTCCATGATCTGTCATGATCTTTCCCGTTTTGTGATCATTCTGTTTGAAATCCTGTCTGAATGTTTGAAAATCTTTGAGAAATTCAAAATCATGCCATATGATGCGTTGCACCCTGGCCAAATGCTCCACACTTTTTCTTCATCCTCGTAAATATCCCTATACGAGTAGACACATGTTTTGGCGCCATACTCACTACAATCCAACTACAGTCCGTTCCAGTCCAACAAGGCTGCGAATTTGAACCACCGTCAAACTTACAGAAAACATGGTGCCTGGAGATGATTTATTAATTTTCCGCGGTACGCCATGTAAATTTGAAGGCTGTATCCATTTTTCCCATCTAATTTTCGATGCCGGTTTGGCATCTTCTCGCAAAACAGCAATCGGACCTAAAAATCCGCTACTGTTGGCCTTCAGCCCGGGGCCCAAAAAACCCATATTTTTTCTACGGGTTTGTACGGGTTAATTACGGGTTTTGTACGGGTTAAATACGGGTTTTTAAAACCCGGGGTTTTTAGGAAAATCAAAAAATACGGGTTTTGTACGGGTTAAATACGGGATAAGTACGGGAAAATACGGGTTTTTCCAAAAAACCCTTAATTTTCAGCCAAAATCTTGAAAATCATAAAAAAAACATCATATAGTCCGGAAAAAAAAACAAAAACCACCTGTTTGTTCGTAATTGGATTCATTTTCCAGGTCCAGATTTTGGCTGATTTTTTTTCATGTTTGGAATCATCCATGAATTAAAAAGCCGAATTCAAATTTCTTCTGACCCAAACCAATGAAAATTGTTGTATTTATAAGTTTTCACCATCCGTTGGGCTCAGGCATCCAGGTTCTTAGGAATCAGCGGCTTCCAATGTGCAGGCTCGCTAGGTCATAAGCAAAGTGAAAGTATAAAATATAAAATCAGGAATTTACATAGTACATCCTTGATCGTGGATGCTCCTGTTGGCGACCTGAAGCAAGGCAGGCTGTCCAAGGAAGGGTTTGGCTAAGTATGATTATATTGATATATTTAGAAACATGATCAGTTTCCCCAAAAAGCCCTTTAGTATACATATATATATATACAAAACCCGGGGTTTTTGGAAGAAAACCCATATTTTAATGAAATTTGGGAAAAACCCGGGGATTCGATGAAAAACCTACAAAATGTTAGGGTTCAGGCTCGCTAGGTATTAATAGTTGATTATCTTTTTCTGTAGTCCATACATTTTTTCCACAAAAACAGTTTTTCCTCCAGAAAAAAAAGTGGATGTTCCTGATGTTCCCTCAGAAAATCTCCACGGCGATCATCCCAGAACGGGCACGTGCCGAAGGCACATTCCGCATCAGTGACAAGAACTCCTTTTGTGTGTCACGGAAATGGATGGACATGGGGTATTTTAAGACAAAATCTATGGCAAAGTTCTCTTCAAATTCAATAAGTCTGTATGAACATATATTGAAAATATGGGAAAACGATGGAACATGATGATAAAACCAGGATCCGATGATATGGGATGCGAGATGAATGCACTCGGCAAAAAGAAACAAAAACTTACACCAGCGAGAAAATGAGCGCGGAAGGTTTGTAGTTGGCCCTGGCTGTGGGTCACATGTGCCCCATGCTTTCTGGACTAACAGCCCTGCCTGAAAATATGATCTACCCCCAACTATGGCTATTTAATAGGGAGCATGATGATTAACCAATATCAACCATTGGATTCAGGGATACATTATTTTCAGACCAATCCAAATCAAAAGGCCATACGATTTTTCCCAAGACCGCCACCAGCTGACCGCACAAACCGACCAATCTCGTCTCTCAAGTGCTATCGGTTGACCATTTGGTTCTGAAAAAAAAAAGAGTTCCCCAACAAGTCGCCACTTGGTCTACTTGAACAAACACCACATTCTGTGATCCAGCAATTTTGGGGAGAAACCTCGACTTCAAGCCTCAGATGATTGAAAATTCAGCCACTTACCAGTCGAATTGGATCCCCCCCACAGGGCTGTGTCGGATTTCACGACAAACTTTGGGAGATGAACCTGTAAAATTAGCAGGTATGCAACAGTATGCCGGAATCTGGAATGAACATGTTCGAGTTGTCCCTCTGTCTCACACTTATTCGCAAATGATGTTTTGCTTGCTACTAAAGCTACTTAAGGTCCCCACAAACACATGATGTTTTTTCTGTTGTTTCCCCGGTTTCCCCAATAAGCAAGGATTCCTACACCAGGAAAGAACGCGTGACCTGACAGACTTGCTGGATTTACAAGCAAAACCCGTCAATTGACACATCGAACCAGCCCTCTATGGTGTGGTTCTGGTGCCATGTGGCGCTAACTTCTTCAGCGGCAAGTGCTGACACTGAATTCATGAATTCAGTGAGGACCGAGCCATCTGGAACTGAAGTTTTTGCCATGCCAGGACCCTATGAATTCATGATTTCCTGACATTTCGTGCTTCATTTTAAGCCGACACCACATCAACAAAACTATACAAGCCTAGGGCTTTGTTTGATATTGTTTGGGCTTTCTGAGCGTCTGAGTATGTCTGAGTTATGAGCAACACGCTGACCCAAAATGTGAGTCAGGGGTGAAATGCTTCAAACCACCAGGCAGCATGTTTTTCGGGCTTCAACCCATAAGGCCCAACGGGATTTCATGTCGGCCCTAGCGTACTGAACAGTCTGAATCGTTCATGACCTTGATGACGCCACCCAAAAATTGAACTATGTAGTGGTAAACCGGGGTTGACCCAATGGTAATTCTCCAATTTTGATGGTTTATACATGTTTATACCACCTATTTTGAAAAAAACTGTGTATTTAGTCTCAAACTTCTTGGAACAGCACCAGGTTTGAAACCCTCAATACAAACTAGAGAACGAATATGGGGACAAATACCTGAGGAACTTGCATCGTGTACTTGTTTCCTTGTTGACTAATTTTGATCTATTTCTCAGGATAAGTGGTTCAACACCGTCCCCCAACCCAGACAGTGGTAGATACCCAAGAATTACATCTACATCCATACGGTCCATACCCTGTGTTGTAGTTGCTGGTTCAGAATACATGTTTGAAAACCAATTAACATGTTCCCACGCGTTCTTGTGTGCACTTCTGAATCTTGTGACCCCAACAAGGGGATGGCCAACAGAAACTCTGACTTCTGCTGTTGTTTAGTTTGATTCACTTTGACATTGCGGTGAAAATTTGAGAGACGTGTTCATACTTACCAACCCATGATCGGACACGTTTAGAAACGACATTTGGAACCCAGAAATGTGGTCATGATTATTCATCAGTGGATTTGGACCCCAACGGGGCCCTGATGTTGGACGAGCATCCCCATCACGGCTGGTTCGATAGTTCGATCACTACATTTTTCGGTTGCTTCGATCTTCCTAAACTTAGGACAAAACCAGGACAAAACCATGGATTTCTGCTGGATTCAACCATAGAAAAATCCCTGGATCATGTTCACATTAGGTCCTATACGTAGAATCCCAGTTCAAATTCCTGGATATTCATAATGCATGGTGCTCCATGGTGATACTCATTGCTTACACACAGATTCAATCGCCATGTCTGATGGATTGATCCCAATCACTGAAGCTGACGCCAACAAAAAAAATAAAACAACCCGTATTTCTGATGATGGACGGTTATTAAGACAGTTAAGATTGGTCCATGTTCGATCTCAAACTTAGGATTTGTGTTTCTGGTGTTCATTTTTATGTTTTTTTGAAGGCATCATTCCATGTTCCTGAACATGGACCCCGGAAACTTGAATATTCTTGAACCGGTCCAGTTTGCCTTAATACCCTCCAGGTTAAAACCACATAAAACTCACATTTTGCCGTTTGAACTCCTTGTGTTGGCCGGATCAACTCCTATTTTGGCCGGTTAAAAACCACCAGTTTCTTCCAGGTTCCAGTGCTTCCACTGGTTCCACATAGCTCTCATAGCCTCACGCCACCGGGTGGCTTGCGCTCTGGCGCCGGCCAGCGGCAGCTGGACGCGGCATGATGACATTCGCCGTGGCACGTGGTGATGGTGATCTGATTCACCTCCTGGGCAAGCGAAAAATCATTTTTGGAGGACGAAAATATGATGCACTGGTGTTTTTATAGTTATACTAATTTATGGTACTGAATAAGCATATGTCGAAATTAAATCTGCATACAGTATATTAATTATATACCAGTAGTGCCGCACAAGGCGGTGGCGGAAGTTTCAAAAATAGGAGACCTATAGGAGAGTTTGGTTGCTGTAAATCACGGATGGCAGAGCGAAGCCACTGATGGACCGAAAGGTGGTTGGAGCTGTGTTTTTGGAGGGGCTGCAATGGTTGCAGTGGTCACCTGGTCGGTCACCTCACCCACAACTGCTGGATGTAGTGTGGTGTAGTGCAGCTGTAGTTGTAGTTGTAGTGTAGTGGAGTTGTAGTTATGGTGTGGTGTAATTAGTGTAGTGTAGTTGCAGTTGCATTTGTGGTCATGTAATGAGTGTATTGTAATGTAATGTAATGTAATGCAATGTGGGGTAGTGTAGTGTAGTGTGGTGTGGTGTGGTGTAGTGTGGTGTAGTGTAGTGTAGTGTAATGCAATTAGTGTAGTGTGTAGTGTGTAGTGTGTAGTGTGTAGTGTGTAGTGTGTAGTGTGTAGTGTGTAGTGTGTAGTGTGTAGTGTGTAGTGTGTAGTGTGTAGTGTGTAGTGTGTAGTCTGTTGTGTGTTGTGTGTTGTGTGTTGTGTGTGGTGTGTGGTGTAGTGTAGTGTAGTGCAGTGCAGTGCAGTGCTGTGCAGTGTAGTGTAGTGTAGTGTGTTGTGCAGTGTAGCATAGTGTAATGCAATTAGTGTAGTTGTAGTTGTAGTTGTAGTTGTAGATATAGTTGTAGTTGTAGTTGTAGTTGTACTGTGCTGTACTGTAGTGTTATGTAATGTATTGTAATTGTAGTTGTAGTTGTAATTGTAGATGTGTAGTTGCAGTTGTAGTTGTAGTTGTAGGTGTAGTGTATTGTAGTGGAATGTAGTGTAGTGTAGCGTAGTGTAATGTAGTGTAGTGTAGTGTAATTGAGTGTAGTGTAGTGGAGTGTAGTGGAGTGTAGTATAGTGGAATGTAGTGTAGTGTAGTTGTAGTGTAGTGCAGTGTAATGTAGTGCAGTGTAGTGGAATGTAGTGTAGTGTAGTGCAATGTAGTGTCAGTGTAGTGTAGTGGAGTGTAGTGTAGTGGAATGTAGTGTAGTGTAGTGCAATGTAATGTCAGTGTAGTGTAGTGGAGTGTAGTGTACTGTAATTGAGTTCAATTGAGTGTGGTGTAGTGTAGTGGACTGTAGTGAAGTGAAGGTGTAGTTGTAGTTGTAGTGTCGTGTATTGGAGTGTAGTGTGGTGTAGTGGTGGTTGTAGTTGAAAATGCTACAAAACCCACTGGTTCAGTCACAAGTCTTTATGATTGTGAATCTACTGGTTCAGTCCCAAGATATCAAGTTTTGAGCTCAAATCCCATGAAACCTCCTATTATTTTATTTCCATCATTACGAGTAGAGGATTGTCCCCGTTATTTCTATATATTTCTATTACAAGTATTTTTGGGTTCACACGGATTCACCATCGATACCGCCAAACGTCAGATCCAAGCGGCCAATTTCCCGGCCACTTTATATTGCACTTGCAGCTCATCGCCCGCCTGAGCTTCCTGCGAGATCACGAGGGAAAATCAAATAAACAACAGTACTTTGCAATCATGATTGACATTAACAAAAAACATCATCATCATCATCAACGACATCATAATCAGCAGCAGCAGCGGCAGCAACCATCAAGCAATCAAGCAATCCATCCATCAATCAATCAATCAACCAATCAAGCAATCAATCAATCAAGCAATCGAACAATCAAGCAAGCAATCAATAAATCAATCAAGCAATCAAGCAAGCAATCAGTCAAGCAAGCAATTCAGCAATCAATCAAGCAATCAAGCAAGCAATCAATCAAGCAATCAAGCAATCAATCAAGCAACCAATCAAGCAATCAATCAATCAAGCAATCGAACAATCAAGCAAGCACGCACTTCAGCAATCAATCAAGCAATCAAGCAAGCAATCAATCAAGCAATCAATCAAGCAATCAAGCAATCAATCAAGCAATCAAGCAAGCAATCAAGCCATCAATCAAGCAATCAGGCAAGCAATCAATCAAGCAAACAAGCAAGCAATCAAGCAATCAATCAAACAAGCAAGCAATCAAGCCATCAATCAATCAAGCAAGCAAGCAAGCAAGCAATTCAGCAATCAATCAAGCAATCAAGCAAGCAATCAAGCAATCAATCAAGCAATCAAGCAAGCAAGCAATTAAGCAAGCAATCAAGCAAGCAAGCAATCAAACAAGCAATCAATCAATCAATCAATCAAGCAAGCAGTCAAGCAATCGATCAAGCAGTCAATCCATCAAGCAATCAAGCAAGCAATCAAGCAATCCAGCAATCAAAATCAATCCAAACGGTACATTGTACAACAAAGAAACGTTTTTTTTTTCGAACGCCTCTCTCACCAAAACCTGCCCATCCTGCAGCAGCGCATGGTCACTCGCAACGAAGACCTTCTGCAAGAGCTGCCACTCTGCCGGTGCATCATCGCACAAGAGCACTGAGGAAATCTCCTGGCAGTTCTGGTAAAACCAATGGTGAAGTGATAGAAACTCAGCTGGAACTGGAAAATGATGGAGAAATCTCTGATTGTACATGATTTTTCTGGAACAAACCACTGAAACAGAATGAAACAGATATGGGAAGAACCCCGTCAGTTTTTTTGTAGTTGGATCTAGCTAGATCATACATAAATAGTGTAAATTCTGGAACTTACCCACTGCTGTGAAATTACATCCCGCCGTCGGATTCACTTCAAAAATCACAGAGTACGGAGTACTGCGCAAGCATTTGCCTATTCATGGCATTGTAGAAATAAGTCCCATCAAAATTAAGTACAATTTCGGTCCCTTGGCTATACTCCCTCATTCAATCTCAGGGGGACGTTTTTTTCTGCATGGTTTCCCGGGGACTCATCTGATCTGGCGACTGCAAATATGAAATTCAATTTCAAACAAATCCAGCGTTTAAGATTTCAGTCAACACACATTCAAAGAAATATACATTTCTCATATTTTCTCATCACTAGGCCCTCTTGATTTACCGTCTCCCTCGATGGTTCTGCAATCAAATTATTTAAAAAATGGGTCACCCAAAGGGCATCCAATCGCTTGACCCCAATCACCATGTGGGACTGACTAATGATTTCTTTTCGCCCCCTCCAGTAGGCATTAAATGACCATAGACTTCCATAAACTCCCATAGATTCCATATGAATCTCACATAAATCCCGTTAAATTACCATGTACTCAGTTCCGAGCTGCTGACTTCTTGCGAAGAAGACAGAGTCTCAACTTGCTGTTGGCATTCTCAGAGCGCCACCAGCAGTGGAAGTGGATCATTCCAACGGAGGATGTCAACGCCACAACTCCTGATAGACCTCAGGAAAACGGCAAAGGTTTTAACATTTAGTTATTCTTGGTCCACGTGAAAAATAAAGCAACTTGGGATTAATATCTTATAATATTTTTAGCTTCCATTCAGTTTAGGTATATATATATATTATATTGGCTCAAGATGTACGATTTTCCAAAACATGGACCCAGCATGGGCAGCTGGCACTGGAAAATGCACCGCGATGAAACGTGGAAGCTTTCGCTAGGCCAAATTAAATTGTTTCACTTGATATGCATCTCATTTGTTTGCAAAGCTCTGCGCGGAAGTGCTGCCTGTGCCAATTTGGCCCCTTCGCACCCTTTCCTCTCCCCAAAAATCACATGTTGTAAGCAATGGTGTACATCCAAAGCCATCTGACCCAACAAAAATACCATTAGTGCACGTGTTTTAGCACCAAGGCACATTGAAAATCCTCAAGCCTCGAAGACCCGGAGATTTCGCAGTGCTCCACAGCTGCTTTGCTGCTTCATCTGCTTACACTCTGTGCAGCAAAATCCATTCGTCTCTGCCGCGTAGGAACAAATGGGGTTGACACAGCGCCCAGTGGTGGGCACTTTGGCCGTGACCTGGAGAACATCACCAGGTGCCTATTGTATTTCAGTTGGTCTAAACATCATAGATTTTTTCATGAAACACATTGAAGGACTATGTGACATCACTTTAATCAAACACCATAGTGATGACATCCATAGTTTGATGTTCGATAGAGCTCATTGGACCACCTTGGCCATGGGGAAGCACCATGAAATTCGAATCTCCCCAATATATTCCCCATCGTTTTCAGCATTTCTGTGGCATTTCTCAGCTACAAGTCATTGATTTTGGGAATCCATGGGAATCCTGTTCTGAACCGGGAAACCATGATTGATCATTGGTGTAATTTCATAGCGAAGCTCATTGGCCAACACTGAACTGTCGGTAGTTTCAGCGACTCACTGGGTCTATGACCATGGCCGCAGCATTTGGGGATGCGCTAAAACCCTACATGGCCATCTTTTCGGAGGGATGATCATCCACAAATAGCCGCTGTAGCAGCTGTAGCATGTGAAGTGACCCGGCAGCTGGGCTCTTCCAACGACCTCATCCTATACCCAGGAAGCAAGGAAGCAGGGAAGATGTGTAGGACAGTTCCTTCCATGGCTTCATCCTCCATGAATTTTTAACAGAGTTCTGGGCTCCCATCTCATTCTCTTCGCGAAAGATTTGGCTCAGTGCTACCACGTAGTTCCGCAGTGGAGGATATCTATCTATCTATCTAACTATCTATCTGTCTATCTATATAGATATGGGGGTGCCCCCCAGTCATCATCCATTTCTTTTGGATTTTCCATGAAGAAAAGCCTCCAGCTCTTAGGGAATGGTGCGGAATTCTGGCTCCAAAAACGTGGCCTGTTGGCACTCCGTCTGGTGCTCAAGGTCTTCCACATCTCTTTTCACCATCACCACGCTTATGCCACTGGCCACCAACCTGCTGGGTTTCCCATTTTTGTCATATATTGATGGGTCGTATCTGAAAAAGTAACCCCAGAAAGATGGGCAAGTGCTTGTTTAACAAATATTATATATATATACACATTTTTTGGGTTTCCTGAAATAGGGGTACCCAGAAATCATCCATTTTTAGATTGGGATGTTCTACTAACCATCCAGCTATTGGGGTACCCCACTTGCAGGAAACCTCGATGAGAGGGATCAACTGTAGGCCATCAAATTGACAATTCCATCCATGAAATCATGGTGATGCCAGCAAGCATCGCAATGAACTATCCAGATCTCATGGTTGCCATTTTATGTTGTGTTTTGTTGGGTTGTTTGAATTAGTAATCTTACCAATCCACATATGTATGCTAGCTATATTTCCAGTCTTGTTCGTGGCGGTTACCCTTTCAATATTGCGAGTTACATTCCAATTCTTGCTCGCTCAATTCCGATGTTTATTCCTTACAATTCCTCAGACCATGTTTGACCCCTTAGGATCTTAATCCGTAGTTTCACATGCCATGTTTGGTAATTACTACAGCTAACCTGGCTGGTGGTTGACCTACCCCTCTGAAAAATATGAAAGTCAATGGGAAGGATTATTCCCATATATTATGGAAAATAAAACATGTTCCAAACCACCAACCAGGCGAACAGATTGTCCCATGGATCCGGATTACAGCTGTGTTTTCGGTGATAAATCTCTACATAGACCGCACTTTCACCTACCCAACAAAAATTGGTCAAGTACTAGAATTATATGGGGTAAAACACCATGTTTATGGCAACGGAGGGTCAACCGGTATATACTTGGCTAACCCCCCCTCTCTTTTGAGAACAGCGGCCGGCAGCGCTTTCCCACTTGATACTTCAACTCGAAGTGATCGCCCACTTTGGCGTCTTGCACCAGCACCATGCCCCGATCAAAGCCTGGTGAAACAAAACGCTGCCAATACCAGTGATGTTTGTTGCTTTCATGACGATTTCACTATCATTTATAGGGACTATATATGTCATAACCGTGAAACATATGGGGATACACTTGGCCTATGTTTACCCATTTAACTATATATATTGAAATAAACCATTAGCCCACTTATAGACCAACTTTGCAAGGTAGAGGGCACCACTTTGTAGAATTCTGTAAAGCAGGCAAACCAGGTACAATATGGGGTCAACATGGGTAAGTTGGTTTCCAACCATAGGTTTACTATGGTTTATGGTAAATAGATGTAAATAAATAAATAAATGAATAAATATATATATATATTCAGATTGTTGGATTGGTTTCAAACCAACAAACAGAACTGTTGGCTCCGCATTCGAGAAACATACATTCACAGTATGATATGATGCGGCATTCACAGTACATTTTGAACACAATATAAAATGGTGTACAGCATACTTACATACAGAATTAAATGTATCTGTTCTGTAAAATGGCAACCAAAAATGTGCAACATATTTGGTGTTTACTCAGCTGGTATCCACACAATGTTCATCTGTTTTCTGGGCTCACCACGCAATACTGGGGCGATTGGGTTCCCGGTGAAGGAGGACTTGTGCACAAGGTGGTGCCCCCTACCGAATATGGTTTATCACTGAATATGTGGGCTTCTTGAAATGGAGGATCCCCAAGGTTTCAATACTAAAATGGTCTAACTTTAGATGATTTGGGGGTACAGTAGCACCCATTTTCAGAAAACCTCCATATGGTCATGCTGAGTAGGAACGATCCAATGTTTAGGATTCCAGATTTTTGACCCTTACCCCTACGTGTCTATCATATGTGTAGCACCCACAGCAAAAAATAGTTGGACACATCCGACAAAAAAAAGTTGCAAATCACCCCAGATCACGGGGTGGAATGGGCAGATGCAAAGTCACATGTTTCCCCTTTATAGTTTATTTTCACTTGCAAAACCATGATCGCCAGCCATACTCGTAAGGTTTCCATGTTGGTTCATAGCACCCCAAAGACATAAGGGATGATAAGGGTATTAGTAACCTATTTTTATAGGACTTGACTTAAAACGATCTGTTTGGAGGCTGGGATCTGCAGATTTTGGTGTTCAAACTCTTTGAGTTTGCACTTGGGTCATTAAATGTCCCCATTGAACATCACCCAACCATTAGGTATATGGTCTATAAAGGCTACTATAAGGTGATGTCCAATATACCCAAAATGGGACATTTACCAATCCCTGTTGCACCAAGCAACAGATGTTGAAGTTTGTACGCTCTCGTGGAATTGGCTCTTTGCCGCTGATTCTTCTGCAGTGCAATTCCTCCGAACATGCGGTCGTTTGAAACGGCTGTGGGTTCACCATGATTTCAGTTGCTTGGACAGTGAGTTTCAGATAGATCTAAACATGCACTTTAAATGGAGTGTAACCTGCGAAAGGAATACGACTTAATTAAGATAATCATGACATAAAACTGCTGAACTAAAGAGAACAATTATCATTACTATTGTTGTTATATCATTATGCGACGATGATGACGATGATGACGATGCTGCCGCTGATGATGAGGAGGAGGACGGTGATGATGATGATGATGATGATGATGATTCTGCTGGTGGTGGTGATGATATGAACCTCTTGTGACCTTTCCTTGAAATCATTGCAAACCAGACTGGGACATGAAGGTTGGATTTCACCAATGGTTGTCCTCTGGTTGGAATCATTCCAATGAAAGGAGATAGGTTGGACCCTCCTGAATAGGCCCAGACGCAGTGCATGGCAGTCCCACAAAAAAGGCTAGAACTTGCATTGTGTGGATACAACCCATCCTATTATGTATGAGCAAAGGTACTTACATATATAGAAATATCCATGCGTATACCTAGACCCGCATTAAGCAGCCATTACAAGTGGTCATTTACGTGTATCCTTCCTATATAATTCCAGGACACGTTCCCCAATCGTTTTCCCAATCATTCTGGTCAACGGGTGGACTCGACTCAAGTCGAATTCATCCCGTCACTCAGACCGTCGGTTTTGAGCGATGCAGCGCACCTTGTCGTTCCGCACCAAAGCAAGGTACAGGAAACTCTTCCGCTCTTCAGTGCCCAGATCTTGCCAGCAGCCTGGTGGCGAGAGACGAATGCGCAAACATGGGAGTATAAGCTGGGGAACATATTTAAAGGCCATGAGAAAAAAAACATCTATACGGATATGATAAAAAATGGTGTATTTGATTTCAAATGGTTGGTATTATTCAATATGGTAGAGTAAGAGGGTATGGTCATCGATGCCCTCTGGGAGTCCGTGCCAGCTGACCTGACCTTGAGGTCGCCTGTGTGATAAGACACGCACAAACACCCAAGACAACGATGTCTAGCGATTGAATGTGCACCAGATTTGAAATGGGTTTATAGATCCCACGTAAAAACGGGTATACTAAGTTATTACCCCCGTGTTTGGTATTTGCAGAGAGATTCACCAACATGTATTTTTTCGAAATAACAAACATCAAGCCTGATTTTGGGGGGAGGAGGATCCCATGACATTACACTCATAAAACAAAGCGAAAAAAGGCCAATGGTTTGTTGGTGAAATTCAATGTTGCGGAAGTGGTCGACGTATTTTTTCTGCAACTAATATTAAGCGGATCGGATTAATAGTTGGATTAGTAGTTGTTGCAAACTCAATAATGAACAATCACCAAATCATGGTAAGTGGGTTAGTATAAACTATCCCCAAATGGTAGGTTTATGGCATTGGGTTTACCACATTATCTTTTTCTTGGTACAGTTATGGCCCTTTACTGGTTGTAAGTCAGTTACAAGCCCATTTGTGGAATGATAACCCCATTTGTAACCATTTATACCGGCTCAAGGGTTAACCATTTATATTTATATAATGTGTATACAGTATACATATATATATATATATATCCATTTACTGTACAGTATATCCATTTATATCCATTATACCACACATTTAAATCAATTTATCCATGTATATCCATTTATTGTGGTTTTTGTAGGTGTTTTCACCCAACGTTCTCACCATGTTGCCAGCCACTTCCTCCAACGGTCCCCACCTTGGATGTGCACCCGACAGAGTTGGTAGGGAAGCGCTGGCGACCGGCAATGACCTGGCCATCTGGTTCTGACGAACAGGGCTATGGTATAGATGGCCCTAATCGAAATAGATGGTTTACCGTTCTTAAAAATGGTGATTTCCCATGGCTATGTTAAATAACCAGAGGGTAGCTGAAATCCATGGGTTTATGGTAGATATATCTATACTTTCCTAACCTTTCCTATACTTCCTATGGTTGATAAACCATGATAAACCAACAAACATAACTTTCTGGCACCACCTTGTACCGAGCTGTTGACTTTCGATGCAAACGGTGATGGCTCAAGCTTTTGGCGAAATTCCCAGGGATTTTTGGTGAGGGAGATGTGGAAAAATCAAGGGAAAATCCCCATGGTCCCATGGCGATTGTCTTTTGGAAATGCGTGAAAACTCCAATGTCCATTGGATTAGAATGATTAGAACCTCAGTGTCCCAGTATACTGGAAATCTATACAGGATTATCAGGCACACCCGTATGACCTAGAATGGGTTTCAGTCATTTCATTGATTGAGGGGAAAAGGTTGACGGGGACACCGTTGTTTGGGGTTGTCCTGTGAAGTGAGCCTTCCATTTCTGGGATAGCCAGCAGTATTTGGCAAGAATGTGCTAACTGCTAACTAAACTTTAAGTCAGTCGAAAAGCAATAATTAACTTGGATGTTAAAAAAACGTATATAAATAAACACCATAGCATCCATGATGCTTCTGTGTGTGAACTGTCATACGCGAGAAAATCGTGCGCATGCCTTCCTCAATCAAAATAAGCAAAACATAAAGACTATGTTTTTTGTGGTGGATACATTCATAATAATGTTCCTTGTTTGCAATAATGGTGATGGCAGTGATGGCATCGTACTGGTGGTGTAGTCAACAGCAATATTGGACATGTCCTTTGAATATATAAGTATATCGGGTTTTATAATAATAAGGATCCAGTAATTATTTTGGTGATAGAACCAACAGTGCCATACCTAAATGATATGATTTTGAGTACAAACTGATGCAACGAACAATCATGGTATATCATTTCACACACCCCATTTCTGGCTATGGTGACCCCTGAGCTATGGCAGCAATGCACTCAAGGGGATTTGTTTCATCTCTATCGTTTGACCCTCAGGGAGTGTACCCATCACGCGCGGACTCATCTGTCATAAGGTCACAGCTGAGGCAGTGACCGTTATGGTCTCATTGGCCCCTATCGAACTGGCCTGGTTAAGTCACCAGCCTTCCTAATGGGACGTTTTTGTGTAAACGCTGCCAGTTGCCTTCCTATCATATTGACAGTGTCGCGACTGATCAGCAAAGTCACACCTCTTTGAGGTGTCAGTGCTCCCAACTGTGTCAAATCCAAATGATGCACAAATTGGAGACCAAAATCAAAAGAATCTTCCAATGCAACGAAAAAATTCTGGAGTAATCGCAGAATCGCTGCAACGGTCGGTCTACTCACTGCCGCTGCCGGCAAATTGGATGGGTCAACCCAGCAAAGCTTCCGATTGGGATCCGGAACTGGAAGTTTGGTGTTCACCTGTCCTGAACCATGATGCACGGCCAATTCTAAGTATGACATCTGATAGGCAACCACAGCCTCATCTGATGCCTGCCCCTTCAGCCACGCAAACATGTTCTGTGTGAAAAGCCACCCAAACTTATCTGCCATCTGAACCACTCTCGAGTCCAGTGGCGAAGCATCTGGTAATCCCCTTTGCCATGGATCATGGTGTAGTGCAAGGCGATGACCATCTAGCCCGCCTGGATCTGTGCCAGTGACCGTGTCCTCCTTTTCAACCACATTCTCGGTGATCGCCACAAAGTGACTGGCAGCCAAATCCAAATGAAAGAGAACTAACCGCCGAAGAAGTGCGCATTGATCGTGGTAGACCTGCAACATCTGACGTCGAAGGGATTCAAGCTCATGATCACGCAATTGGTGTGCCGTAACGGCTTCATGATCTACCCGATCATTCCAACCTGCAGCCCAATCATCCACGTC
The DNA here is from genome assembly GCA_947184155.2 of Cladocopium goreaui. Classification (NCBI taxonomy): domain Eukaryota; class Dinophyceae; order Suessiales; family Symbiodiniaceae; genus Cladocopium; species Cladocopium goreaui. The sequence goes on from CAMXCT020006600.1 coordinate 530,132, forward strand.
TACATAAGCGCCTCTGGTGGCCACATGAGCTGGAACATGCTGAATGTTGATACGATGAGTATGTCCATGTAGAAGTCGTTGAAGCCTCTCCCAATAATCAGTATATATAGCGTCCACCAGGGCAGTCTTCCAGATTCTGCAAAAGACGATGCACACCCTCTGCAGCAAATGCACTGTCTGTCCACAAAGTTGCTGTGCCCTTGTTACAAACTGCAAACTCCACTGCCACTAAAATTGCTTGAAGTTCAGCTTGATCACTGGTCTGATGAAGACCGGCAAGGACTCCTCTGGCTACAACAACATCATGCGAGGCACTGACCACTGCCCATGCTCCTACCGATGCCCATGGAAGTTCTGGGTTCCAACAGGATCCATCGGTAAATAAATCAAGATGTGGTCGGTCTGCAAGCCGTTTCAAGGTAAGCGACCTTGCCTCGGAGTGTTCCATCATCTGCTTGAACTGCGCCTCATACTGATTCCTGGATGGCAGTAGACGAAGACACATCGCCGGAGAAAGGGCCTGCCATTGTGTCATCAGGTCTGCATGTTTCTCATACACTTGCCTGCGAGCAGGACACGTGGTGCATCTGTGCTGCATGGTATCATTTTCACCACAGTACCGACATTTGCCCGTTTTGCTAAGATCATACCTGCGCTGGGTTTGACTGTCAATAAAGGTGCCGTCTTGCAAAACATGCAATGTCTCTTTCTGATGCTGTGGAAGCTGTCGAAACACCGCATGCAAAGTGCGCCAATCAATGCCCTCCAAGCCCTCCACGTCCTTGCGCTGAGCAAAAGTGTGAGCAACCCCTTGTCTCCATGCATCAACAGCAACATCCTCCATGTATTTGCGCTCAACTGTGATCAGGTTGAACCCCACTCCGTCATGGTCATAGATGAACGGCGGTTGCACTCGCCAGCCTACCTGTCCACACACTTCCAGCAGTTTGCCAAAAGGGCCATATGACTGAACTCCGCGATACTTGTGCATAAAAGAGCGCCACAGCGTCACAAAGCCAGCCTGTTTGTTGGCCACTCGTTGAAAGGTAAGCAATACCTGCCAAAACTGGAAAAAACCTGGATCTGTCGTGGGCTCAGAAAGCACCGCCAGTCGCATACCCGGATTGGCTCCACCCCGATTGAAACGCAAGGCTTTCATCGCTTCAGTTCGGAGCTGTTTGGTGTGTTGCCAACCCATACAGCAGATAGCACTGCCATAATATGCTCTTGGCCAAAAGGCTTGGTGAAGAAGCCGTTGTTTGTTCCATGAAGAGCAACTGAGCCGCCTCAACAGAGGCCAAAGAGCGCGAAGACTAGCCACACTGTGTTTGCTACCATAGGTCATGGGAGCTCCCAGATCTTTGGCATGCGTCTTGGCCTCCCAGCCCAAGGCCTGACATTGCTGTCGCAAATCAGCCTGGTTAGCCCAGACATAGCTCTTGCCTTTGTCTAACTGAAGGTGCCACATTTCAGCCCAAGCATGCATAGTGAGAATACCGGTATGAAGGTCAATACTCCCTCGACCAAGCAGCTCCAGATTGTCAACAAAACTCAATGCTGTAACCTTGGAATAGGCCACCATGTAGAGATGATAGACTAAATTTACCAAGGCCATGGCAACGCAACTCATACCACAACCTTCCGGGAAACCCGAATTGGAGTAAAGGGCTGGTCCTACTTGATTGGAGACATTGAAGCGCCTTTCCATGTTGGTAAGGAAGTAGGCCCACAGACCCAGAATCTTGCGCGAAATGCCCAGCCGCTTGGCAAGCCATAGGACTGGACGTCGTGGCAGGCATTCAAATGCTTTTTCAATGTCCGAGACAAATCCTGCTAATGGTTCGTTGGCCAAAGACGCTTCTTCAATCCATGCCTGCAGCACCATCCAGATTTCTGTGTTCTCCTTCTGAGGGAGGAATCCAAACTGATGCTGACCAGCAACCCTTTTGATGTGCCGCAAGAGCTGACGCGCACGCAGTGAAGACCAAGACCGATAAATCATGCTGTAAATGATGACTGGGCGATAATCATTAACCTTGCAAGAATCTTGTCTTTTGGGCAGTGGGTGTGCAAAACCCGTGCACAATGCCTGAGGAAACATGGACTGCTCTTCACAACGATTGAGTTGTTGGACTAAACTGTCCTGATACATCTGTGGCATCCACTGCAGGTCTCTACGAGCAAAACCATCAGGACCCCTGGCAGCTTTCTGACCATATCGCAGGTTAATGTCATGCCAATTGGCGGCTGTGATGTCGGTATGCTGCTCAGGTTGTTCCGGGATATAGGCTTTGCAGAAATCAAAAATTCGATTCCAATCCGCTTCAGACGGCGGAGATTTCCACCAACGCTGTTGCCAAAATGAGGCCAAATGCTCGTGGATTTGAGCTGCCGTGGAAAAATGCCTAGTGATCGATACAACTTCATTGGTGTCCTCAGGCAATGGTGTTTGAAGAGTGAGAACAGGACCATCCACTTGAGCAACAGTCACTTGTAACCCATCTACTTCAACCTCACAGGAAGAGTTGATGTCCAAAGACCGATCAACATGAAGCTGACTCCTATCATCTGAAGTGCCCAAAACCAGAGCTTCCTCCGTGGCCTCCAAATGCTGTAGTGGCGATTTGGCAGCTGGTTTCACCATGGAAAAGAGCTTGGAATGGTTTTCTTGCAAAGCCAGCTGCAACAAGTCTTGGCGCTGGCGAGCATGCCATGCTTCAAAATTCCGGGAATTGGTTTCAAAGTCCAAAAAGATGCAATTCATTTCCGAAACTGTGGGAACTCTGTGTGGCCAAACTGTTGGGGATCCATGACATTGAATTGGACGAACACGCCACCACGCCGCAAAGGAGTCCTCAAAACCTTTGGCTTGACAGATTGCCCTCCACAGTTCCACACGGTAGAGTTTTGCATCCCATGTGGTTTTTCCTGCCCGCAGCGCATGCAGCATGGATTGCAATCGTCGAAGTTGCAGAAACCACTTGTGAACGGTGCGCCCTAACAGATCCGAGGATGGAGTCACTTCCCCTGGTCGAGAAGGATGAAGAATGGGACACTGCTGAGGTCGGCATTCGACCTTATATGGTTGGCCACGACCAGTCATTGCTGGAGTCAGTTGTTGTCCAGGAAGATCAATGTGGCCATGCAGGCTACGTTCAAAGTCTTTGCAAAACCCAGAAAACTGGTCATCAATGGAATTCAAACGCGGCGGTTGGTAGGTCATAGCTGCTTGCTGCCAGCCATCTTTGTCAACTCGTTCATAAGGGATATACGCCGGCATGGGCCAAACCTGCTGAGTCACTGGTGCAACTGGAAGGTTGAGGCAAGCACCAATACAAGCATGATCAGCAAACAGCTGCCAAGACTGAACTTCACTTAAATAACAGGCGAGCTCCGGAGATAAAAAGACATGGTCAAGAGTGGTAGAATGTTTGCTAGTCAACGTTGGAACTCGGCCATGATGTTGAAAAGCCCATGTTTGTACATCCACCCAACCCTGTGCTCTCCAAACAGTTACGCTCGGGGAGTCATCCACATCGCAGTTGAAATCACCCATAATGAATCTGGGACCTGTGCGCGACAGAACCAGTTCTTTGGTCAAATGATTCAGCAAACTCTCCGTAGCCTCTTTGGCTCGAGGCCAAGTCGGGCTTTGTGGCCAGCCATATAAGTTAGCACCTGTCATCTGAAATGGTCCGCACCAGGTTTGAAACAGCTGCACCCGCCCAAGGGTCGGTTCCGAATGAGGCCATGGTATGTGCAGTGGTCTACAAGGTAGATCTGTAATCATGCTGACCCCTGCCCATGTGCCAGTAGAGGAACGTGCCGAACGTGGTGCAACAGGATGGCCATGATGGATCTGTAAACTGCGATTGTAAGATCGACCAAGGCGATAGATGACCCCATTGGCATCGCGCTGATTCAGAACTGTCAAAAGGGTTTCTGCAACTCCCCATAGACCTTGAGGAAGGGTAAAGTACGATTCTTCTTTGCCCCTGAGGCCGCTCGGATTTGTGGTTCCAATCCAAATAGCAGGGCCAGGGTGCTGTGCTTCACCAAAGCGTTCAACCCCAATGAGCAACATGTATGCCACTAGCAGGATAATCAGTGTAGCACGCTTCGCAAAGAAGATGATCAAAAGCCCCATCCATCCAAACCAGCAAATTGCGGTGTGGGATCTGGAAACATGGTCAGAGTCAACAGGACGCTGCGATTCCTCATGTTGCAGCTCAACCGGCTGTGAAGGTTCGGCAATCCTACTAGCCATAGAGGGCAACAAACAACTGTCCATGTCTGCAATCTGTGAATCATTGGAAGCGGAGGTATCCTCACCCACAAAAATCTGCACAAAACCACCCTCTTGTAGAAGGAGCCGTGATGAGACAAATTGAACCCGTCCATCCACTACAGTGAGACAGTCTTCCTGTCGACACAAATCATCAATATTAACGCTGGCATAAAGGTCTTCATGTGAAATTTGTCGTGGAAGAAAACGAGATTTATATTCCACTGTTTGGAACCGCTCGGATCCACGGGCTGTTGAGGCCAAACGCAGCTCCACCAAACAGGCCACCTCAAAATCATAGAACTCTTGCCTATCAGCTCTTCGAAGACCCAGGTATTGCGCCTGGGGATCCAGAAATGCACTGTCCGCATGGTCAATGGAAACGAACTGCCAATTCTGCTCTTCATCATCCAACATGTATTGCACAATGGAGTAATAGAGCTGAAAAACGTCCAAAGGAAGAGGTGCAAAAAATCTCATGAAAACCACTTGATCAGCTTCAAACAAGAAAACCGCCAGCGCACTTCGACGGAGTTGGTGCATGTGAGTAAAGTCATAGACGTCACGTGCCCATGAAGTGAAGG
>CAMXCT020006600.1:540000-607500 GCA_947184155.2 Cladocopium goreaui
CTAAAAGCAACCATCGATCACAAAGGTTAGTACGTGGCTACGAATCTTCGACCTATCCCTGTTCTCGAAACATCATCCATTAGGGCTTTCCATGGTAGCCAGCCATAGATGACCAAAGGATACGCTGAGGTGCCCAGTTTCTTCGGCCAATCCTGCACTTACATCTTATGATCAGGTATGACCTATAAAATCTTATAAAAAGTAGGAAAACAAGACCGTTTTTCAACTGGCCAATAATCCAACAGTTAAACAGTTTTTTTGAGGTAAAACACTGCCATTTACCCAGGAATTAAGGTAGTCTTGCCCCAGAAAGGATTTGTCAAAAAGCATAATTCACCGCGAATCATCGGTGGAATTGGTGGATTCGGAGGTGCTGAGTTTTTGAGTCCATCAAATGGAGCCACATTCCCTTCTGGCCACCCCCTAGAGTCCTCATATCATGACTCTACAGCCCACCCTTGTTGGTCATAAAATCCACGATCTTCAAAAACAAATCCACTTCATAATGCTTAAAGTTAAATCACCATGTTTGATGATTGAATCTCTCAATTAGTGATGCAAAAAAAAACGTTGACTCCTTATCGTTGGTAAACATCGCCATGTTGAATGTATAAATCACATTGTAGAGTCCATGATATTCCATGATGTTCTCACTACATTCCCTCTGGTAATCTAACGTAACTATGGAAAATCACCATTTTTAATGGGTAAATCCACTATATAAATGGCAATTTTCAATAGCTTTTTGTATGTTTACCAGAGGGTAGTATGATAGTTATATAACAGTTACATATCCCGCGTCCCCATGAATCTCGCGTTTTCCCGCCTCCGTAAAGGACAGGACTTTGGCGGCTTCCATGTGGGCGCGTTGTCGCTTCAAGACCTGTGGCGCCAAACCCGGCCATGAGGATGGTGGGTCCATGAAAATTGTGTCGTTCTTTGTCAGGAGGAGATGAAGGAGCCAACACAAAGAATTGGCAAGATTTAGGAATTCAAGTGGATATATATATATATATATGGGAGGGGACTGTTGTGAGCGGCAGAAAATTGATTACTGTAATATAGTAATATAGTAATATATATATATATATATATGTATAAGTCAGCCAACGAACAGTGGAGGAGATAACCAACAAACATTTTGGGGGACAGAACCTAGTCCACTGAACAGTGGATACTACAGGAATCCAAGCATAAAACATGCAGGGCGAAGCCGGGGATCCGCCGGGGATCCGCCGGGGATCCTAGGGATCCTAGCTACCACCCAGAAATGGGTGCCTCTGAACACGCACATCAGATAACCCAGGAACATAGGAACATGGAAATATTAGTGAAGCCGCCACAATGGGGATAATGTAATAATTAAATATAATTAAGATTATCTATGCAGCAACATATCTGTGATGTACTCAACATACATCCTGACCGCAAATTGAGCATTGCTTTTTTTTAAGATCATGAAATCTAGATAAAAAGGGAACTGCATGGTATGCTGCGTAAGCTGGGCGGCGTTAAGCTCTTCGCGTAGGCACTTGCAGATTTTCAGGCGTAGGCAAGATTGCATAGGCTGAGCTGCAAGCGGCTGTCTTCTGCATGTGCGGTAAAAAAAATGCGTCGGCGCTCGCGTAGGCAGTTTTTTGATGTGCTTCCGCGTAGGCTACCTTCCATGGAGTAGGCCCGCGTACACACTGCGTATGTGGACCCAAGCACCCGAAAGAAAACACTGCTCAATTGGGGAAATGAAAAGTAGCTGACAACCACAGGAAGCCAAGCACAAGTACGCAATACGGTAGTTTAATATACAAACCAAAATCTCATATGGGTGCATAGAGTTGGTGTCCATCCTAGACAATGCACAACACAAATACACCAACATCAGAGGCACACACAGCACACACAGTGAAAAAGGATGAGATAAGAAGTTAATAATCCGTTAATCCGTTCATCCCTTAGAATTCCATAGCCCTCCGCAGCCAGCTGCACCTCAATCAACTTCATTTGCTTCTTAAACGCACCCACCTCAGAGGTGGTGCGCCCCAAGTCGACGGAAAAGATCTTAACAGATTTATTCAAGATAGTTCTTTTAATTCATTCCCAAAAGATTGAAGATGTTCCCAAACATGGCACTGATTGAAATCTTGATTGATGTAAGTAATATAAGATATAATCATCAAGAATAATCATCATCCAGAGCATTCTTATTAATCAATATGTATACTATCACATTTGAATGATATAACCAATATTATGAATCAATCTGATTAATCAATAGATATAACCATAGCTTCCCCAAGTGATATGATTGTTACAACTGCTGACAAAGATATGCCATGTCGGACCACCAATGCGACATAGCCAGTGATCCCTAAAGGAACATGGTGAATCAAACGGATAGCAACAAAAAAAATACAACGTGATCACTTATCTAACCAGCTGTGTCACTGTTGTTTTTTTTGCATTCCGCTTCAAAGTTATTTCACAGCTAGCCATGAACTTACGAAACACAGGTGTCCAAATCAAGCTTACAAAATGAGCCCACTATTTTTTTCCAGTCGGTCTATAAGATCATTAAACATCATTAAACATCATTAAACATCATTAATCCATCCAACTTAGCCAAACCAAGGCTTCCCCATCAAACCAACAATTTTCTTTGGTCTCTAAGGCCATGGGATTCCCATGGCTCATCTCAGGGATCCCACCAGCTCTGTCCGTTGCCGCTCAAGTTTTCTGACCTAATCACCAGCCACGAGCGGGGTGGTTTAGCCATGACACATAGGATCCATGGTGCTGGTATATATGCTAACATGACTGGGGTATATTCATGGGATCCATGGAGCACCATTTGTTTAGCAGCACCATGGATCCCATGGGTGATAGATATGGTAAGATTAATATGATAACTATAGGGTCATATAGGGTATAGTGTAAATGGGGTACAGTGTAATGGAATCAATATATGGTAATATATACATACATATTAACACATACATCCATATACCCAATATTGTTGATATGGGGATATAGATGGATATAGTCATCAACAATACTATTCGTTGGTCCAACAGTCCAACAATTGGGCATGCCTGAAATTCTATAGCCATTCAATGGGAAACATACATTCGATCAATTTCGATCATATGATTCTGGGGTCATTTTCAGACAAACCCATCTACCTGCCTGAATGGGTCGGAGGGCTAATGCCAACGACTTAAATATTTAAATATATATATATAAGAATGGAGCCTTACGGGAGCGAGAATTCCACAGAATCTCTTTGGCTTTGTTGGCAACCCAAACATGTGGCTGGAGGCCAGGGCCAAAGCAAAAAAGAATTGTGCAACGCGGTCTTTCCACTACAAGATCATGGAAGCATGTCCGGATTGCATTATGGCCGTTGTGTGGATGGAAAAATAGTGGTACTACAAAATGGGCATTGATCAATTCCTGGAGGGTATGTACCCTCTGGTAAACTAACGTAACTATGGAAAATCACCATTGTTAATGGGTAAATCAACCATATATAAATATCCATAAATTGCAATTTTGATTCGCAAACTGTTTGTGTACCAGAGGGTAAATCTCCAAGACATGCTCAGTGCTGGTTCTTCAGGCCATCTCCGTCCATGCCAGGAAATAGGCCCGGTTTTTCAAAGGGCTGGTTGTTAACTCATCCCATTTTGAACAATGGCACAAAAGAAAACATAACAAACATGTCGAAAACCACCACTACTATAACATGGCTGGTTTGCTTTGCCAGATGACATTCACCTGCTGCTCCACACCAAAAACCACCCCAATTATCAACCGTTGGGACGCTGTTGCAAATCTTCCTTAGCAGGCTTAGCAGGGGTATACCAATAGTCATTCCCAACAATCTGAAGAACACTTCATATTTATTCATATTTGGCATTATTTGAGGTCAAACAAACAGAAAAACAACAGCTACAAAAAAAAATATAGGTTCCTGATGGTTCCTGTAGTTTTTTATCCCTTCACCCAATCCATTGATGGGCTAAATCTCGTCCGTCCCGGAAGTCCCGCCTCATTGGTCAAGCGATCCACTTCTCGTCGATCAGAAGACACACGGTCGCGCTCCTAGACCCGGCGGAGGCGGAAAAGGCGTGCCTCTTAAACCAGTACAACGATATATACTGTAACCAGTTTGAAACCTTGGAAAATGGTTAGCTTATATATGAATTATGTATGATTAATGTATGATTTATGTATGATTATGTTAGATTATGTTAGATTATGTTAGACTGTTAGACCCACGTGTAGCAGAACCCCCAGGAAATTAATGTTGTGCCTTGGGTAAATATGTCGACGCAACGCTCGAGAAAAATTGAGCACCTGCCAAGTCTCAATGCTGGCGGTTCACTAGTTGGGTTGACCGCTCCAAACAGTGATAATATGGCAATTGTCAATATGTGGGGCCCGAGCATCAATCCTATTTCACCAACCAAACTTAGAATGTAGACCCCTGAACTGAACCTAAAAACCCATACATGGGAACCCGGAAGTTGGCGCCAGCCTACTCAAAATAGCCATTTTGAGGCTCCATCTTGCAGCCATATCCAAAAATCATCCCAGATCATCAAGAACCAAGACCCAGGATGAGTAGTTCGGCTCGGGTGTTCCCGACCACTAGAATCACACATCACGAGCCCACGAGCATTCAGGAAACTGAATGATCTTTGAAGGTCAGGTAGCTAGTAGTTTCATTGAAATTCCTGATGCAATACTTCAATATAATCTGATCCCGTCTAATCCCCCTCTCAAGTAATTGGCTGACATCTTCCCCGGCCCACCTGAAGGTTGGCATCTTTCGCCGCGGCCTTCGTTGTGCCACATGGAAAGCCGATGTGGCGATCGAACTTCGGTTAGGATTTCTTGGTGTTTTCCCAAGTGTTTTGTGGATCGACATTTGATGATGTTTGGTTTTGTAGCACTTCCGTGTTTTCAGATAAACCATCTAAATTCTCCAATTTGGAAGTACATACTGGGAATGGTTAGGTGGATCCAGACCTGCCAGATGAAATTCCATGGCCGTGGCTTGCATTTTGGGCACGTTGAGGAAATATTCACCAAGGCACAGCATATACCCATGGCCACCGAATAATTGCACCAACAGAAACTGGTCGGTGGTATACCTACCCCTCTGAAAAATATGAGTTCGTCAGTTGGGATTATTATTCCCAACTGAATGGAAAGTCATAAAAATTCATGTCCCAAACCACCAACCAGAAAAATCCTCATCAGTTTCCCCATGAAACTTCGCCATCGTATGGTATATCCATGCTATATCCCCATTCTCAGGACCTTCAGCTTCTCAGATTCCTCCATCAAGCGGTTCAATCGAGCTTCCTGCATCGTTGTGACGTTCAGCGTATCATAATGTGTTGCTGACATGTGTCGCTGAAATGGATAGTTGTTATATTGTGTTATAATATGTTTGTAGTATTGTTATATGATGTTCCACACTGGTGTTTCAAAGCAACATTCGGCTGTCATCTAGCCATCATGGATCGTCTATGGAAATTACTGTACTTCATGCATCTTCACGCGATACATGTCATGTCGATTCACAAACACCCTGCTTGTCGGTTGCATAACATGTATGCATGTTTGATGCACCATCTTCAAACATACCAAGACAATACAACATATATTCGTATTATCTCAGTTGGATATCTGATATCTGGATCACCCACCCCAAGCCATCTCCCATCTCACATCCATCACCGCCTTGCTGCTGCTGTCAGCCTCGGTTTTCTTCACCTTCAAGTCCAAGTGGTCTTTTACCTGGCTTCATAACCCAAATCAACCATGCTGCAGCAGGCCTTTACCTACATCTTCAATATGTTTACCTACATTTACCTTCACAAATCAAGTAAACTAAGTAAATGAACGTAACATTCCATGGATCATATGGGGAAGCAGCCAGCATTTTTTCACGAAATCCAACGAAATCAGCTGCTGAAGCCCATCCTGTCGCCATCCCACGACATGGCCTTCATCAACTCAGCTCTTTCTAGCTCCAATTCCTTCACCCGCGACTCAGCGCTGCTGAGCTGTTTCTTCATCTTCTCCTGGAGCCAGGCAAAATCTCAACAAAGCGCTTCAAGTGATCACAAAAACATGCTGAAATGGCTTGAAGATGGTTTGAAGAGCCAGTTAATCTAATGGTTAAGAGCCAGTTAATCCAAGAGCCAGTTAATCTAATGGTTTGCAAATATTTGCATTGTTTGAATATGAATCAGGTAGATTAATGTGAGTTGTCATTGCTGCAGAAACCAACAGTACAGGTCCAAAATCAAAAACATACATAGGGTATAACTAGTGAGATCAGTCATTGAAAACACATGAAAACAACCTTGGGCCTGCTATCCCATGGTCCCATCCGGGATCACTGAGGTGACCTACAAGGGCCCAGTCCTGGTTCTGTTCCAAGGACGCATTTGTCTTCCTCAGACGCCAAGCTTCAGCGTCAGGAGATGTCAGGAGATGTCAGGAGATGTCAGGAGATGTCAGGAGATGTCAGGAACTGGTTGGCAGCTGAAATGTTCAGTCATGTTGGGACCGTGGCAAATTGATTGTCCATATATATATAATATATGTATATCATATATCCATATAATATAACTTTGTGTTGAATCAATCCATCTAAACCAATGTATCAGCGGTTTTTGAACCAAACGGTTTACTCCTTAACGAGTTCTGGAGAGCATCGTGGCTTGTGGCTGCAGGATGCTGCATGGAAAAACCATCAAGGATCATCAGTACAAAATCCGTCGACCTTCTGTTGATTCTATGATAACAGGCCTTTCAAGTGTTGTCTATCAGTTATCAGATTAAACTGAGGCTCTGCAAACGCTTCACTTCATCATTGACCTCGCCGGAAGTCAAAGGTACACCAGAGATGTGGGGGGGAAGCCGTGGAACAGGGCTTTGGGAGATCAGAAACATTACAAAGACAGTTCATCTCATGATGAAATATGCGGACATATGCTGAAATGATTGTGCACCTGAACCAAGGTGATTTTTTGTTGGGGGCTTCCCCCTGCACAACTAGGCCTCACCTATTATGATGTCTTGGTGATCGCCGCAGCCTGCTTCTGCTCTTGCCGCAATTGCTGCACCTCTCAGGCTGCGAAAAATACATGGTGCTGACAGGTCAAAACAAACATAAAAACCCAGCAATCCTTGGGGCTTTACTGGGAAAGAAATACAGGCAAGAAGTTTTTTTTTGAAAATTATGTGGGTACAACTCGACGCTGGACATGCATAGCAATGCACAAATGGCATTCACCAAGATTTGGGTCGGTCAAAACTGTAGCCACCATCTAATCAACCTATCCTGTTCGCTGCCATTCGATTCTGGCAACTTTTCGCTGCAGGGTTCGGGATTGGCAGATCTACCTGTTTGGATCATCTACTTACCCTCTGGTAAACTAACATAGCTATTGAACATGACCATTTATAGTTGATTTACCTTTAAAAAAACTGTGATTTTCCATAGTTATGTTAGTTTACCAGAGGGTATCATCTGAATGCAGGGAACCAACAAAAATTATTGTGTCCCTTCAATGAAGAAGGATCTATCAAAGCAACACTGGAGAATGCGGCATAATCCATGATCATCCATGATCTATATCAAGATCCTCAGGGGATCTTCAAAAAACATTTTTTTCATGATACAACCAAACGAAGCCATGGCCTAGCGCCAAATCTATTCATTTGGGGTGCTTTGTTGGTGTTTTCTTTTAGACAACATCTTTAGAGGGGTCTTATCCCATTAGAGTTCCTTCTAAAATGAGAAACTTTGTTCAAAACTCTAATGTTGTGTCTTAGTTTTCTAAAAACAAAATGGTTTTCATTTTTTTTGTTCCAAACATGTCCATTGGAAGACCTACGACCTGGTGCGTGTTTGAAAAACCCAACCTGTCTCCACGACGGCCCAATATGGCACCCCGCCTCGCTGTCTTTTTGGCAGGTCTCTGAGATCGCTTTGTCCAGCTCCTGTCGTTTCCAAGATGGAAAAACTATGAAAAACTAATGGTCATGGTCAACATCACACATATTCGTTTTTTTCAGGCAGTTTGTATTGTTCCCACTATTAGTCACTATGGAAGATTAAATACCCTCTGGTTATTTAACATAGCTATGGAAAATAACCCATTTATAGATGGTTTACCTATTAAAAATGGTGATTTTCCATGGCTATGTTAAATAACCAGAGGGTACCTGGGATTGATATATTGGATATGAATCGTTCCAACATGTTCCAACAATCCCATGATCCCGTGGACCGAGGCCAGTGGATTGCTTTCAGAGTTTTCACCTAATGGTGCCTGCAATGAGCCGGGGATATCCCAACGCATCGCAACCCAAGTATGAACCAAGAATGACCCAGCTATGCAAACACAGTTTCTCATGTTTTTTCAATGCCACGCAGCGTGAGCACTCAGCCAGCGCAGCGGCATCACTCCCAGATCCGGACTACACCTTGGGAATGAGCCACAAGGTCCCAGTTTTGTGGAAACAAAACTTTGATGAAAGACTTAGCAAGAAAAATCAACGAGGTGTATGTATGTATGTATGTATGTATGTATGTATGTATGTATGTATATATGTAAATATGTATGTATGTATGTATGTATCTATGTATCTATGTATCTATGTATCTATGTATGTATCTATGTATCTATGTATGTCTGTCTGTCTGTATGAATGTGTGTGTATGTGTGTGTATATGTATGTATGTATGTATGAATGTATGTATGTATGAATGAATGTATGTATGTATGTATCTATGTATGTATCTATGTATCTATGTATCTATGTATGTATCTATGTTTCTATGTATCTATGTATGTATGTCTGTCTGTCTGTATGAATGTGTGTGTATGTGTGTGTATATGTATGTATGTATGTATGTATGTATGTATGTATGTATGTATGTATGTATGTATGTATGTATGTGTGTATGTATGTATGTATATATATATGTATATGTGTATGTTTATGTATATGTATATGTAAATGTACATGTGCGTGTGTATATGTATGTATGTATGTATGTATGTAAATATGTAAAATTAAGTATATGTATGTATATGTATGTATATGTATGTATATGTATGTATATGCGTGTATATGTATGTATTTGTAAATGTATGTATATGTATGTATATGTATGTGTATGTAAGTATATGTATATGTATGCGTGTGTGTATGTATGTATGTATGTATGTATATATGCATATATGTATGTATGTATGTATGTATGTATATCTATGTATATCTATGTATATCTATGTATATCTATGTATATCTATGTATATCTATGTATATCTATGTATATCTATGTATATCTATGTATATCTATGTATATCTATGTATATCTATGTATATCTATGTATATCTATGTATATCTATGTATATCTATGTATATCTATGTATATTTATGTATGTATGTATGTGTATGTATATGTATATGTAAAATGTAAATGTATGTATGTATGTGTGTATGTGTGTATGTGTGTATATGTGTATGTATGTATGCATGTATGTATGTTTGTATGTATGTGTGTGTATGTGTGTATGTATGTATGTATGTATGTTTGTATGTATGTATGTATGTATGTGTATATGTATATGTATATGTATATGTGTATGTGTATGTGTATGTGTATGTGTATGTGTATGTATGTATGTATGTATATGTGTATGTAAATGTACATGTGTGTATGTATATGTATGTATGTATGTATATATATATATGTAAAAGTATGTATATGTATGTATATGTATGTATATGTGTGTATATGTATGTATATGTATGCAAATGTATGTATATGTAGTATATGTATGTATGTATGTCTGTATGTATGTGTGTGTATGTGTGTATGTATGTATGTATGTATGTTGGTATGTATGTATGTATGTGTGTGTATGAATGTCTGAGTGTATGAATGCATGAATGTATGAATGTATGAATGTATGTTTGCATGTATGCATGTATGCATGTATTTATGTATGCATGTATGTATGTATGCATGTATGCATGCTTGCATGTATGTATGCATGCATGTATGTATGTCTGTCTGTATGTATGTATGTATGTGTGTCATAGGTTTCATGTTTTCTTTGTGTCATGTGTGTGTCTACAAGTAACATAAAAAAATGAGAAACTGCAAAACTAGAGGCAAGACACATCACAAAGGAACCAAACATCTATATATATATACTCACTTGCAGCCATGAAAAATATCCCTATCCCATCCCATTCTGCATTTGGAAAAGCAACTGAGTTGGCCATAAACCAGTTTTAACCATCGTAGGGGGCCCACATGACCATCCCTTGTTCCCAAGAGACTTCGCACAGCTCGACGGCACAAAGGGCACACGCGGGGGCTCTGTCGCACGATGTGTTCGGCGCAGTGCTCACATAAACAGAAATGCCTCGTGTCGAAGAGGTGCCATTTGGCTCACCTAATGTCGTATATCATTAACCCATAGGATCCATGTATGGTATATATGGTAACATTTACCATCAATATACCCCCAATGTTAGCATATATACCATACATGGATCCTATGGGTAATAAAATAAGTATGTAGCGGGAACATGATAATTGGAACATCGTGGGATATAAAAGTTGGTGGGTTCTAAATATGCAGATGTTACGGAAACCCAAAAGATATTTGATGAGGTGTTGAATCAAGTGAATGCAGTTCGATGCCAAAGAATGATTCTTCTTGTTTTGGATGATTTTTCCTTTGTCAAGATGATCCAACAGTGTATAAAATATTGATATATCATAATATATATATATACATAATAAATATAAATATATATATATATATGTATTTATTTATTTATATACACTATGTAAATAAATAAAAAATACATAGTAAATACATACATAAATAAATAAATAATATATACATATATATGTACCCATGTATGACATATTCACCAGTTTTGACCCCACCAATTCTCCAAATGTGATATTCTTGGATTGATGTGACAAAAACCATGAAGCCATTGCTTTCAACGCTAAATAATCCACGAGTTTTCCTCTAAAGATGTTCATCCAAGTCTGGGAAATAAAATGCCTTACCCCTGGGGATCCAAGCATGTCCTGGGGATGGTACATTGAGTCTGAGGTTAATACCACGGTTTTCGAACGTGATTGGAACCCCAAACAAACTTGGAGTTGAATGGGACTGCATCCCCACAGTACGCCATGGTCACTTGTGATTGACGTATCCATTGTTTTTGGATTCCCAAAGCAAGGAATGGATGACAGCAAACCATAGATCACATCAAATTGGGTTTTCTTCTCATTGATACACCCATTACATATATATATATATATAAATAAAAACTTGTTTCTGATATCAAAAAAATGGACCTTATGATTCCTCTCAGGTTGTGGACTGATTCCACTGACGATCACTGATGATTCGTTCAATCAATGGCGTTACAAGACCCACAAACTGGGCAACAAAGGGTCAAAAGTGAAATATCAATGGACCCACAAATGGCTGGCTCTTTTGAGTATACCATCCATTCTTGGGGGCCTCAATAATTTGCATGCATGTCCACATGCTTGATGATTGAAAGTTTCATGCTTCGCCAGCTATTTCCACGGTTCTGAAAGACTCGTGCAGGACTAGGTCCAAGACACCCACATGGGATCAAGGCATGAGTTTTTCCAACATCCTGGCCATGCGTGCCATGCTGCAGAAGTCTACCAAGTTTGTTGTGTCAAAACGGCTGAGTCATATAAAAACATCGACTCTTGGTTGCGATATTAAAATGGTTCTGGGCCAAAACCCTGGTTTTATAACATCAACATAGCTGGCAAAACCCTGGTCCTGGTTTTATAACATCAACATAGCTGCAAAGTGGATATTCATCCCCCAAATTTATGGAAAATAATGTGATTTAGCCCATCCCCATGGCTATGCCATACGATCGGTAATTCAACACATATCAGACGCAGTACCCCAAATATCGTCAAATTGTGCATATAAAGGTGGACCAGCGCCCCTTAAATTCAAAAACAAAATGTATATACAATTTTACACATGTAGACACACTCAACTTGCCTGAAAATTCATGCGTACTGCGTTTGTTCATTCTTGGTGGGTGGTTTCAACCCCTGTGGGCAATGTTGCCACCTCCTGGAATCATATTTGGAGTGTGAAACCACCACACATGCAAAAACTGCTAATGGTTGATGGCATCAGACTCACGTGTAAAATATGCTGGTCAGTATGGTGGCTCCACTCCCGGGTGAACATCTCCAAGGGGAAAACATGACCTGGAAAAACGAAGGGCGGGTCAGAAACCATAGAATCCCATACCCGCCAGTCAAAGCTTAGAGAATTGAACATTCTAAAGTCAACTGAAACAATACACAAGAAGTCCCATGAAATTTGAATGTTTCCAAGCAGAAAACATTGGTTACAAAAGGCAAACTGTTGTGGTGTTTATGTTATTTCATCAACCCTAGGCTTTTGTTGGACCCATTCACCACACCAGCTGTCTCTTACTTCGAATTTGGTACGAGTCAACATTGGAGCCCAACAAAAAAACGGATTCATTAGTGCCCCTAAAATCTGGAGAGTTTCTCGCATCATAATAGGTTATCGGGGACTATTGGCCTGCAAGTTCGATACATCCGGAACCCTCATCCGCAGCCCTCTTGGACCCTGGCCTGACAAACCACACAAAGTCGACTCTCCGTCTCTTCTTCACCGTCTGAGACTGGTAGTGCTCTCTTTCGAGTGGCCTGGGGATGTGATTGAGCAAGGTTTCCCAACGACAGCAACCCAGCAACGAAAGGCAAAGTCAACGCAGGTCCGCGGGGTTCCTGAAATGAACAGCTTACACCATGATGGGTAAACAAAGGAAATTTATATAGTTAGAAAGCTTCAGAGTTACGGACGATGGTCATGTTTGTGCCTACGGGTTGCAAACCGAACCAGCGGTTTGCATGTTTCTATATCTTTCATGGGGTTAACGGGGTGGGGTGGGGTGGGGTGGGGTGGGGTAATATAACGTTCATTTGCACTGCGTGACATACATGATGCTACGCTGCTGTACGTCTTTTGCACTTCCTCACATGCATGATGCTACGCTGCTGTACGTCTTCTTGCACGTCCTCACATACATGATGCTACGCTGCTGTACGTCGTCTTGCGCTTCCTCACATATATGATGCTACGCTACTGTATGTCGTCTTGCACTTCCTCACATATATGATGCTACGTTAGTCTACGTTAGTCTTGCTCAATGGCAAGATTTGGACGCATGTTCGCGCTTGGCAGTGGAGATGGGAAAACAGTTCCCACAAAACCCTCTCCAAGTTCACTGCAGAAATTGTGAAGAACACTTAGCGCAGAAAAAAAGAGAGTGCCGCTGAGGTTTTTTACATATCCAGTGAAAAGTACGCGCGTACTTTTTAAGGAAATTGAACTTTGAGAGAGATGCAAAACCACTGTGATTTGCGGTATGAAATCAATGACGAACACTGCAAACGTTGAAAACGCGGGTTCGATAAACAACCCGCCGGGATGTTTGTCAACTAAGTTAAAAGCATAACAGCTCGGAAGCGTGTGAATTCACAGGTGAAACACTTTTGGGCGCAAAACCAAATGGACAACGATGGTGCCTTTGGAGTCATGCCAGGAGGATCAGGAGCCTCGTGGCACCACGTTCTCATGTTGAGAGTGGCATGAATCCGAGACAATGATCAGTTTTACATCAGGATGTTTTTTTGCGCTATGAAACTCTATGATCAGCCTGATGGACTGGATGACCAGGAGGAGGAGGAATGCCACTGCGAGCAAATACCTGCAGGCTGGCAACGTTGTCTTGAAGAAAACAGAGACTTCAAAGCTGCAAGTTACCTAACTGTGAACAAATGGATTTCAACATGTTGGGCAAAACATTGTTGCATTAATGGTGAGTTCATACTTGCAAACAGGTTTCTGGAGGAGGCTGTGGTGGGACCAATGCTGCTGCCTGCAGATTTGACATTCAAACTGACGTGACATGTTTCAGCCGCCACAAGCATCCAACTTAAAACCCTACAAAACATGACAAAACAAAACTCATGGCCTGTGCCACCAAATTCTGCTGCTGCTGCTGCATTTGGAGCACCTGTGTATTGGCCTGCAAGAACAGTGTGCATGTTCACCTACATAACAACCCGCGACGTGTTGGATTTCCAATAGACCTCCAGCAATTAAGCTAATGATTTGTAGGTAAAAACATGTAAAAATAATTCCTGCAGTGGGGTTCACACAGCTTCCCCAACTAAATGCACTTGAACACACATGAGCACACTCAGACTCTGAAGAAAAAACGCCCAGCCTGAGCTGCCATCAACATCATTGCAGCCGCCTACCATCAGATTGCAGTGCAATGTTCATGCTACAATGTGAAATTCAGCTCAGCATGCCTGCATCATCATGCTAGCAGCTTGGTCTGCCGTAAATGATGAAGGAGTCGAAGGATTGCGGGCAGACTCAGTTTTGAAAATAAATTGGACCAACAATGCATAGTACTGTCAGACACAAACATGACATCAACAAACATGAAATCAAAGGGTGCAGCCAGGCTACAGGCCAATGCTGATGTTCATTGCGGAAGCGTTTTCTCTCCTCATCCTGAGTGTGGCATAATAAGGGGTTTCAGCAAAATTGTGGTCAAAAAACATAGCTGCAATTAATTGTAATTTAATAGCCCAGTTGCTCTTTCTTGTTTGCTCTTGGAGCGTTCCTTTCTTTTGCCCCGCATGATGGCAGCAGAAGGAGCTAAACCGCATCGTTTTCAGAATTGGGATGGTTGGATGGGATTTGGTTGAACTGGCCTGTGACTTTGACAATGTGTGACTGTGATATGCGAGACTGTTGAATGACATCGTATGGTTTTTTGATCACTTAGTAACTGTGTTTAGTTCAGCTGTTGCATGAAAGAGTTGTTGGTTAGGCAGCTTTGACATGACATAGAAATTCAAGTATAATGTGGTCCAGCATATGACTGCATTCAAAGCCACCATGAAACTGCAAAAATGTTTTCTCCGATTGATTGTTGCACATTGTCCCCCATTCTGATGGTTTTGAACCAGCGTATTTTGCACCAGCATGCATGGCATAATTATTAGTTGCAATGTTCCATGTCACATGTGGAACACGTGATTTCACTTCCGGACTCAGGTTGTGGCAATGGCAAAGCTGTCGGAATTATGGAGTCACATGCAGCTCCAGCAAATTGCAAAGTTATGTGAGCACCCATGGTGTCTTCTCAAGAATGCATGGAACTACAATCATTACACATCTCAAGCTGCAGTGCATGCGCAAATGATGGTTAAATTGTAGTTGCAAGAGCAGAATTGCACTGGTTGCATTGCAAGTTTCATGTTTTTGGCTGACCTCATGCAAACAACAGACCAACATAATCCAATTCATACTGGCTGGTTCCATGTTCCATCCCATCATGTTGAGACTTGACGCTAACTGCGAACAATTCTATGGAAAACAGTTCTATGATTTTCCAAATGTCCTCAAACCCTGCACTCCGGCATGTTCGTTTCTCTGGTTGGCAATTGCTTTTTGTTGACGCCATGACCAAGAACAAAGATGGCGCTGCATACCAAAAGAGATTATTGAAACGGCAGCTGGATTGGATGTCAAAGGTGGCAGAGGAGGCAGGATAGAAACAACTTGTTCAGATGATAGATAGAACTTACTGGCGAAGTAGGGGCAATTCTTTTTGCTCATGTTTTTTTTCCTATGGAAGCATGTGGAAATCTAGCAGCCGGTTTGTTAAATGTAATCCTCCGATAAAATTGGGTATATGTATATATATATACACAAAGAGAGAGAGAGAGAGAATGTTATATTAGCAAAAACATATCGAAGGAACTACCCCCAAAATTGGTATGTTCACATGTGTGGGGAGGCATTGGAAATCCAATTGTCAATGTCAATTCTGGCAGGCGACTGTGGCACTTATTTTGCACGCTCGTCCCTTGGAACCCGTCGCAGGCCACTGCAAGTTTAAAAAAGATACTGGTTAGTGTGTGTCTATGGAAGTGTTCTGAAACCTCTGGGTTGCAGGCACAGGCTTATCTTCTTCTGCAGCGGCTGTGTTGCCTGAGTCATCAAAGAGCAAGACCGGTTTGAAAACCAAAAAGGAAAAATCCAAAAAAGACAAGACCAAAAAGGACAAATCCAAGAACGACAAAACCAAAAAGGAAGAATCGAAGAAAGACAAGACCAAAAAGGAAGAACCGAAGAAAGGCAAACAAACAGCAGATGATCGACACCAGCCAGGGCCTAAGCTCTTGAGGTGCAAACCGCATATGTCGTATCTCAGTAAGCAGTCACTGCTTTCAAGTCAGTGTGACACACACACATGCACATTATTGTTGCACTGGTTTCTTGCCAAGGTGACTTCCTCCGATTCCAGCACTATAGCACTGCAGCCATGGAAATAAAACCATGGATTTGCTGCGGAACTTTAATTTGCAGTCCTATGGTAGCCATGAACACTTGCTCATTCATGCCTCACAACCAAGCCACTACGTTGGTCCATTGGCTGAGACTCAGGCAGGCCTTCATTGCACTGCCATGCGCTGGAGCCTCAGATGGTGAAGATCAAGTTGATAAGATGAAGCGGCTAAAGCACAATATCATATCAGTTCATTAACAATGATGATCCAATGCCAATGATGACACAAGCAAAATGACAGTACATTCAGAAATACTTTTTTTGCAGTAGGTGGAGGCCAGAAACTGACTATTTCCTGTGACCTGACTGTTGCACATTAGAAGCTATAGAGCTCAGTACGTTGCATTGCAACAGACGGCTTTCTTGTAAATTCAATATGAAAATTGATTCACTCCTCTTTCAAACATGCATACTTTGTAATGGTTTCAGACTTGATCTGTAGATGTAAATTGACATTTAGCTGATGAACAGCTTCAACGAAATCATAGTCAATGTTTAAATGCAAGAACCCACATGAAACGTGTTTGGGTCAGAAACTGTTCCGCCTGAACCTTAGCTGCCTTAGCGCTGCAGTGCCTGAAGCCATGATGCTCAATAGTTTTCACTGAACAAAATATGTTTTGTTCTATATGATTCTGTTGATTCAATCGTTTTTCAAGTCTTTCAAGCTTATATATTTTGTAATGCTTCATGACTTGCCCTGCAGAAATCAAGTGACTTGGATCCAGGCACTATCCCGTCTGCACCTTAGCTATACCTTAGCTCCGCAGTGCCGGAAACCAGACACTGGGTATCTAGTGTCCTTAGTGCCCAATGCGGGAGGCCAGACAATGGGCTTAGTAACAATCCAGTGCCGGAGGCCAGACACTGAATTGTTAGGTAATACCCAGAGCCGGAGGCCAGACACAGAGTGTTTATTTACTATGACCTGATTGTTGTACCTTAGAAGCTATGATGCTCAGTAGCTTTTTTTCTGGAAAAATGTTGTTTTTTGTTGAACATGATCATGTTGATTGACTTTTCTTTCATACATGTGTAATCTGCCATGTGTCATGACTTGCCCTGTAGATTTCACCTGACATTGAGCTGACAGACATAACCCAACAGTAAGAAAAAAATAGTCAATGTTTTGGATGCAAGAACTGATATCAAGCATGCTTGGGTCGAAACACTGTCCTGTTTGAACCTTAGCTATCTTAGCCCCGCAGTGCTGGAAACCAGACGCTGGGTATCTATGCTCCTTAATGCTCAGTGCCGGAAGCCAGACACTGGTCAAGTTGCTTCAGCGCCGGAAACCAGACGCTGTGAAAAACCCTTAGTACCAGTGCCGGAAGCCAGACACTGGTCAAGTTGCTTCAGCGCCGGAAACCAGACGCTGTGGAAAACCCTTCGTACCAGTGCCGGAAGCCAGACACTGGTCAAGTTGCTTCAGCGCCGGAAACCAGACGCTGTGAAAAACCCTTAGTACCAGTGCCGGAAGCCAGACACTGGTCAAGTTGCTTCAGGGCCGGAAACCAGACGCTGTGAAAAACCCTTCGTACCAGTGCCGGAAGCCAGACACTGGTCAAGTTGCTTCAGCGCCGGAAACCAGACGCTGTGAAAAACCCTTAGTACCAGTGCCGGAAGCCAGACACTGGTCAAGTTGCTTCAGCGCCGGAAACCAGACGCTGTGAAAAACCAGTACCAGTGCCGGAAGCCAGACACTGGTCAAGTTGCTTCAGCGCCGGAAACCAGACGCTGTGAAAAACCCTAGTACCAGTGCCGGAAGCCAGACACTGGTCAAGTTGCTTCAGCGCCGGAAACCAGACGCTGTGAAAACCAGTACCAGTGCCGGAAGCCAGACACTGGTCAAGTTGCTTCAGCGCCGGAAACCAGACGCTGTGAAAAACCCTTAGTACCAGTGCCGGAAGCAAGACACTGGTCAAGTTGCTTCAGCGCCGGAAACCAGACGCTGTGAAAAACCCTTCGTACCAGTGCCGGAAGCCAGACACTGGTCAAGTTGCGTCAGCGCCGGAAACCAGACGCTGTGAAAAATACCCTTGGTCAATTGCTTCAGCGCCGGAAACCAGTGTGAAAAACCCAGTGAAGCCAGACACTGGTCAAGTTGCTTCAGCGCCGGAACCAGACGCTGTGAAAAACCCTTAGTACCAGTGCCGGAAGCCAGACACTGGTCAAGTTGCTTCAGCGCCGGAAACCAGACCTGGTGGTCAGTTGCTTCAGCGCCGGAAACCAGACGCTGTGAAAACTACCAGTGCCGAAGCCAGACACTGGTCAAGTTGCTTCAGCGCCGGAAACCAGACGCTGTGAAAAACCCTTAGTACCAGTGCCGGAAGCCAGACACTGGTCAAGTTGCTTCAGCGCCGGAAACCAGACGCTGTGAAAAACCCTTCGTACCAGTGCCGGAAGCCAGACACTGGTCAAGTTGCTTCAGCGCCGGAAACCAGACGCTGTGAAAAACCCTTAGTACCAGTGCCGGAAGCCAGACACTGGTCAAGTTGCTTCAGCGCCGGAAACCAGACGCTGTGAAAAACCCTTAGTACCAGTGCCGGAAGCCAGACACTGGTCAAGTTGCTTCAGCGCCGGAAACCAGACGCTGTGAAAAACCCTTAGTACCAGTGCCGGAAGCCAGACACTGGTCAAGTTGCTTCAGCGCCGGAAACCAGACGCTGTGAAAAACCCTTAGTACCAGTGCCGGAAGCCAGACACTGGTCAAGTTGCTTCAGCGCCGGAAACCAGACGCTGTGAAAAACCAGTACCAGTGCCGGAAGCCAGACACTGGTCAAGTTGCTTCAGCGCCGGAAACCAGACGCTGTGAAAAACCCTTAGTACCAGTGCCGGAAGCCAGACACTGGTCAAGTTGCTTCAGCGCCGGAAACCAGACGCTGTGAAAAACCCTTAGTACCAGTGCCGGAAGCCAGACACTGGTCAAGTTGCTTCAGCGCCGGAAACCAGACGCTGTGAAAAACCCTTCGTACCAGTGCCGGAAGCCAGACACTGGTCAAGTTGCTTCAGCGCCGGAAACCAGACGCTGTGAAAAACCCTTAGTACCAGTGCCGGAAGCCAGACACTGGTCAAGTTGCTTCAGCGCCGGAAACCAGACGCTTTAGTACCAGTTCCGGAGGGTCAAGTTGCTTCAGCGCCGGAAACCAGACGCTGTGAAAAACCCTTCGTACCAGTGCCGGAAGCCAAAGTTGCTTCAGCGCCGGAAACCAGACGTTGTGAAAAACCCTTAAAGGCATTTACCTTTGATTCAGGGCGCCAAAATGAATCAGGGCGCCAAATATCAATGGTGAAACTTACATGAAATGCTGAGAAGCAGGTCATGCTGAGAAGCACACAATCTGCTGAAAAGCATGTTTTGTTGTGACATTATCATGCCTATTTTTTTGATGGAAATGGTGAAGCTTAAATGCTGAGAAGCAGGTCATGCTGAGAAGCACACAATCTGCTGAAAAGCATGTTTTGTTGTGACATTATCATGCCTATTTTTTTTGATGGAAATGGTGAAGCTTAAATGCTGAGAAGCAGGTCATGCTGAGAAGCACAAAATCTGCTAAAAAACATGTTTGTTGTGAAATGTTTATTTTTTGACGGAAATGGTGAAACTTAAATGCTGAGAAGCAAAATCTGCTGAAAAGCATGTTTTGTTGTGAAATGTTTATTTTTTGACGGAATTGGTGAAACTTAAATGCTGAGAAGCAGGTCATGCTGAGAAGCACAAAATCTGCTGAAAATATGTGTTGTTGTGAAATGTTTATTTTTTGACGGAATTGGTGAAACTTAAAATGCTGCGAAGCAGGTCATGCTGAGAAGCACAAAACCTGCTGAAAAGCATGTTTTGTTGTAAAATGATTTTTGATGGAAAAAATAAAATCATTTAATGGATGTTTGATTGGGGAACATTCAAGAAACACCCAAACTGGAACTAAAAGGTATGGTCGATTTATTTTTGTATATATGTTGATTTTCTTTGTGCTGATAAGCACTATTTTGCTGAGAAGCAACTACTGTGCTGAGAAGCACTGAAAAACAAACCTAACTCGAAATGCCATGAGTACCATTTATCCAATCACTGAATGTCACCAACGCCAGGTATGTTGAACAAAAACTTCAAGATTTGTTTCAACTGTAGATTTCATTTACATGACATGAATCCATGTAGGATCCAATCAAAGAAATATTGAAATAATATTATAGTTAAATGGGGCCTTCTTAGTATCTGTCCTGTCAGGAACCTTTCAGGCACTGTCCATCCTCGAGCACTTCAAGATCTTCAGGTCTCACTGTGTTGAACAGCACGATGCTGAAAAGCATCAGAGACCGAGTTGAAAAACTCTTTCCAGCCGAAAGGCTGTGTGATAGTGCTGAAAAGCACAGGTGCTGAAAAGCACCCTCGTCGCACAGGGCGACAGGCTGGGAGTTTCACCTGGCATCCCAGTGCCAGCCTTTTTTTTTGTAAACGGCTGACGCCAAGGTCAGTCCCTCCAAGTAAACTTGCCATGCAAGCAGTGAAACCTTGGGAAGTCTCATCCAGTATGAGTGGGATGTCGGGTGCCCTTCTCACTGCAGCCAGTGTCCATCGGCCCATTTGGGTGGGGGCGGCCTTAAGTGGACCCTCCCGGCACTGTCTCTGTGGGTCGGAAAATCTCGTCTCTCCAGGATACGGTGGGATGCACCAAGGGAGTAACTGGTTGTCATGGGGAGTTGAAGGAGGATACTAGAAAAGGGGATGGGTGCACCCCCCTGCCAGGTTGAAGACGCATACACATACTGCATGGACTCACCAAACGTACAAGCGTACACGCGCACGCACGCGCATACAGAGACTGTGTGCCCAAGAATGTGTGCAGTATACAGCGAACTCACAAGTATGTTCACTCCCCGCGTGAGTGATATTTAACCTAGGTGCGTCTGTATATATATATATGTGTGTGTGTGCGCGTGCAGCATGCAAGGACAATCAAAACATCATCATGGTGAAATACACTACCTCAAGAAGTATGATTCTAGTTTTACTGTCGTGTATTTTCTTGGGATCCAATGATGGCAGGGGATGGAAAAACACATTGGTATGTGGCATGGGAACCAACTTTTCACCAGGAATACTGCTGACATGTTTCTTTGTAGTTGGTTTTGCAAAAAAAGTAGACTGAATAAAGATATCTTTAGCTGTGCTTTTCAGCACAAGAAGTCCATGCTTTTCAGCACAGAAAATTACTGTCACTGTGAAAGATTGCAATCATCCGCCCAGACGGGTCCTCACGAAGTGCAGGAAGAAAGAAGGCACTTGAAGCGCCGCAGGACTTCAAGTTCCTTGGCCGCAGAATTAGTTGAAAGATGTCTAAGATTGGATTTACAGCTATGATCATGTGTTTGCAAGATTTTTCAAGTCTCATGCATGTTCGGACAAGCTGAGCTGCGGCAAGCTGCAACTGCGCTCATTTTTCCATCATCGCATGTTTGGAAGCGTTTCGATCACCCTTCAACTTTTTTGCGCTTGGAATCCTGCCCAGAAGAAGCAGGTGCAAAAAAACGAGTTCTATAAGGCTTGCTCACAACCCATTTGCGGTATGAAAAATGCAAACTTACCATGCCCTGACCTTCTTCTCCTCCTTCTTTTTTTTTTGGGGCAGCGGCACCATGGTGCTGTCGGCATCCTGAAAAAATAGAACCCAAAATCAAGTAATGTAATGTTCAAGGAGATGGAACTTGCCAACTGTCCTCACCCTTGATTTCTTCTCGGATGGTTTTTTTCCTGACAAAAAAAGTGTAGGTTGCAACATGTTGTGAAAAATATCAGTGCTCGCATTAACACCCACTGGGTAGCTGACGAAGATTTTGGCGCGGCCCCCTTCACGAAAGGCTGCGACTGCATGAGATGTGTGTGAACACAAAATGGAAGAATGACAGTCATACAGCGTCTAAGCTTTAAAAAAGATACTCATTGAAACATCATTTTTTTAAGAATAGTCAGGGTGGTGCCTTTTCTGCAAAAATTTCTTGCGTTTTGTTGGCATCTTTGAGCCAGCCCAGTATGAAGTCCCTGGCCTTGGATGCACTGCTTGCCCCAGTCGGTGATGTCCCAGCTTCGTGCTTTGCGGCCTGTACAACTATCATGAATACAAAAACTCGTGCAATGACCAAGAACAAGAAGCAGTGCCTGTCACCACAGCGAATTTGTGCTTTTCAGCACAGTGTGTTGTGCTTTTCAGCACAGTGTGTAGTGCTTTTCAGCACAGTGTGTTGTGCTTTTCAGCACAGTGTGTTGTGCTTTTCAGCACAGTGTGTTGTGCTTTTCAGCACAGTGCATTGCGCTTTTCAGCACAATGTGTTGTCCCTTTCAGCACAATGCCAAGTTCAAGCCCTTTTCAAAGCCCCTCGCCTTGGCGCTGCTGCTTGCCCCTTCTCTTTCCTAAAAAATCAGGACAGAAATGATCTCAGTATATCTCAGTAGTATGGTTGCACAGGTTGTCACAGACATGACTGACAGAGTGTTAGTCCAAACATCAGAAAACTTGTAGTCCTTGGATCCACGGCTGGGTCCGGGTTCACTCTTGGGTGGCAAACATTCAAAGATCATTGAGAGTAGACTGAGAGTGTGTGACTTAAACCATGATTGAGCCAAGTGTTTGGCTTCTAGGGCCCTGCCTCTTTTTCCTTCTCCTCATTTTTCTTCTCCTCTTTTTTCTTCTCCTCTTTTTTCGGTTCTTCTGTACTTGGCATCTGCTTGGGCTGAATCCTCGCCTTCGGTTCTTCTGAACTTGGCATCTGCTTTGGCTCAATCCTCGCCTTCGGCTCTTCTGGACTTGGCCTCACCTTCGGCGTCTGTTTCAACACCAACCCAGTCCTGTTTCCTGGCTGTGGGAGTCTGGCTTTCGTTCGCTCTCCCTGCCCTGGTGGCTGCTGTGGTTGTTTGGGAGGTGGTGGCTGCTGTGATTGTTTGGGAGGTGGCCCTGCTGTCTGCTGTGGTTGTTTGGGAGGTGGTGGTGGTGCCTGCTGTTGTTGTTTGAAGGGAGGTGGTGGCTGCTGTGGCCGCCCGGGAGGTGGTCCTGGTGGCTCTGCGGGTCTTTGGTCACCTCGGACTGCTGCTGGCGTGGCTGGGCCGACTGCTGATGCTGCTGGTGCTGGTGCTCCTGGTGGTGACCTTGGCTGCAGGCATGCTGGCAAGTTCGATCCAGCTTGGCCAAAGGTCTGCTGAGGAAGCAACATCTGCGGAATTGCATTTTGCGGCGGGGGTGCTGGCGGTAGGGGCCCGACACGTGTGGGTGGCGTGGCACATGGCCCCATGGGTGGCCTGGATGGCCCAGCGGACCCGGGGGGAATCTGCTGATCCAGCGGCGGTGGTGCCATGTGCATTTGCTGCTGCTGCGTCTGCTGCTGCTGCTGCTGCTGCATCTGCTGCTGCAGCTGCTGTTGTTGCATCTGCTGCTGCATGGCTTGCTGTGCCGCCATGGCCTGCTGTGCCATCCCAGCAGCCTGCGCTGCGAGGAGCTGCTGCCCCCTTTCTTGGAGCCATTGCAGCACCAGTGGGGCCTGTGGCTGCCGCCCCTCCTCCAGCTCGAACATCACATCCTCCAACGGAGGGCATTGGAGCTGTCTGAACAGCCAACTGACAGCCCTGTGCATTTGGGTGTTGGCAGTGACCGCCCTCTCTGCTCGTCTGAGCATGTAGCCCACCCCCTGTCGCTGAGGGCCCTGTGCTCCTTTGCCACCTCCCCTTCCAGCCATGGCTGCGCTTACCCCGAGGAGTTTGTGTCACTTTTGAAGTTGGGATTCCCTGCCTGAGTTTGTATCACTTTTGAAGTTGCGGTGTGTTAGAATTATGTCCAACAATTTGTGGAGGGTGTCATTGACCTGAGGTTGCTGGTTTTAATGATGTGTCAATCCAGCTGGCATTGAACTTCTTTAGACTCTAGAGCATGCTGCCGAATGCTTGCTGCTTAGGCGCTGTAGGGTGGGCCTGCTGTTTTTTTCTTTCACCTTAAGTCTGCCCCTCGCCCTTTTCTAAAGAGCATAATGGCATCGCGCAAATCACTGACATATATTCACACACTGCAAGTCTAAGTTTGTTTTAAACTGTGTTCTTTGAACATGCATCACAAACTCTGCAGCAGCTCAGCAAAAATCAACGACATTTTGATGGCTTTTCAGCCCTGAAAACCATGCTTTTCAGCAGATCCTTGCTTTTTCAGCATGTTCGGATATTTCGACTGAGGCTGTGTCCAAGAAAGGGAGATGTTCCAGCCTTAGCTCCAGGACAATGCGGCACGTGTCAATGCAGAAAAGCTTACAACTTGCTGAAAAGCACACTACTGAGTACTGCTGAAAAGCAGAAGCTGAAAAGCTGCGTGCGTGCTGAGAAGCACACCACTGAGTACTGCTGAAAAGCAGAAGCTGAAAAGCTGCGTGCGTGCTGAGAAGCACACCACTGAGTACTGCTGAAAAGCAGAAGCTGAAAAGCTTGCTCGTGATGTCACGGCCTTCAACCTCAGCTTGAGAGTACCCATTCCAGATCCGATTTGTGTTCACTCCAAACCCGGGTTTGGTATGGGTCCCTGGTACACATTTTTTCACGTGAAACGTGGCTCAGATTATAGTCAGTCTCAACTACAGTAGGCTCCGTGCTCATCATCAAATTGCAATGCCGACGAAGCTTCATGTTATCCTAGGGAAATCACCAGGACAAACGCTGAACAAGATGGGCAAGAAAGCTTACTCACTTCAAGCTCAAAAAGAAGATTGCAAACGTACTTTCAATAGAAGGTTTGGAAAGAAATGGAGGGTTGCAGCCTGGTATGTCAGGGATATCTCAGCCCGCCGCGATGCAAGGTGGTCCTGCAGACTGGCACAAATCATAGCTGCAACTCAGGCAGACAATGGCATCTTGGCCACATCAACTGTGTGCCGCATGCTCAGGAACAAAAAAGATTTGATCCAGATAGAAGAAAGCAAAGTACCTGTGTTGATATGTGAGAACGAGGAGCTAGACACAACAACTCCCAGAGGAAAAAACATCTTTGGAAAGCTGGTTCTTGATGCTGAGCTAGAGGCGGGATGATTGCGCTGTCCTTGCAAAATCCTGGCACAAAATCAACGTGTCACATTTTTGATAAGATGACTCACACACAGCTAAAGAAAAAGTGTGCAGGCAGACCTCTGCAGTGATCGTGTCAAGCGCGCCCTCGCGGTTGCCAAGAGCAGAGGCAAAAAATTGGGAACGAGGAATCGAAAAGTAGCTGGGAAAGGGGCAGCTGCCCGAAAAAAAAACTAGAATCTCAAGCAATCAAGCTCTTGCCAAAGATTGCCAAACTATACCGCCTTGGATATGGTGGAAGGATCGTGCAAAGGAACCTCAACAAAGATGCTGCTGCGCTGCGTATGAACGACAGAAAAATCTACCATCTGAGCAAGGTCCAACGAATTGTGAAAGTGTTGCAGAAAAAGCGACTGCTTCGCTGAGCGCTGTTTCACCACCTTTTTTCTCCGAATTCGATATATCAGCTTTGCTGCCCGCTCTCCATCAACGCGATGAGATATTTCACATCGTCAATTGCTCTGCCCTTGTTGAGCTCATGTGCTATCACTTCAGCGTTACTAAACTTGCTCACTTCAGTGCCATCCACAGTTGCTTTCAATGCGGAGCAATGCACAGCAGCTTTGCCACCAGTAGTCTCAACAGCGTAGTACTTTAGGCAACTGCTTTGCTTCTTTTGCGAAGAAAGGGATGGCTCAGCAGCATCGGATTCAGATAGCAGGGACACATGGCTAATAACCGCTTTGCGTTTCATGACTTCTTGGGCGCTTTTCAGCTGCTAATCTAAGTGCTTTTCAGCCACCAAAAAGCATCGCAAAAAACATCAAGAATCAGCAAGTGGCAATGGTAAGTCGATGCAAACTGAGGATCTGAGGAATTTAACATTGTGTATCTTTATCAGATAGTAGCATCAGTAGTAGTGAAGCAAACTGAGACCATGAGCCAGTGTCATTGCATCTTGCCAAGCAAACGACAGAAACATGTTGAACTGCAGAATGTTTTCACACTTGGCCCAGCAGCAGTCTAAGGTTGCCAGGAGATGCCAAAAATTGCACTTAGGCAGGTGCATCGGAAGGCCCGGCCGTCGATCCAACATTGTTGATCTTGGCCCACAGATCAGCCGCCCACTGGTGGCCCTGAGCCAATGAGTTCGGCAAGTTTTGGGAGGTCTCAAGTGCTTTCAGCACTGCCACACAAATATCATCGTTTTGTTTCAGAGTGGCGCCACCAACAGCAGCCTCAGTAGGATCATGTAGACACAATGATGACCATTACTTCCATTAGTACTGAAAGGGTTGACAAATTCATCTTGTGAGGACAAGGTGAATTAAGTTTAAAGTAGGATGCACATGGACTGACCCTAGTTTCAGGCAGGTCAAGAAACAGTGAAGACGACCAACTTGGAGTCGTTTCTGATCGAAACTTTGCCCTTTGAAACATATCGCATATTGAAGTAGTCCTGACCATTGTGCTTCACATGAGTGACTGGATCCAAACCGAAGTCTGCAGCCTTCTTGTTCTTGCGCATGGCAGGCTTCTTGCAAACATCAGGATCCTCCTCACCCTTGCCAGGAGCTGAGTTTCCATCATCCTTGGTCTCAGCAGGAACGTCGATGCTAGCATCGTCCCCATTGACATCCTCAGCTGCACTCATAGCCGAGGCTGGTCGCTTCAAGGAAGCTGCCGGCTTCTTCAACTTGGGCACTGCTGGGGACTTGGATTTCGAAGCTGCCTTGGGACTGCTGATGCCACCTGAAGTTGGTTTCTTTGGAGTCGCTGGGGATGATTTGGCCTTTGCTTTCGCTTTGGCCTTTGATTTCGGAGTTGCCGGCGCAGGTGGAGCCTCATCAGCGCTGTCGCTCAAATCAGCCACTCGTCCATGGTCCACTGCCACCATGATCAATGACGATGGGCTCTAACTGCCAAAGATCAAAATTGGGATTAGGCCGCAAGCTTTGAACCCACTCACTGAAGGTTGCGACCATTCATTGAATTGTGTGAAACTCGTCAAACCGGTGCATATTTGGCAACTTCTCAGTTGCGTTGACAGCTTTTCAGCACTAAGCAAGCTTTTCAGCTGTTTCCGTTGTTTGCGACTCAGGATCCCTGAAGCCTCAGGACCAATTGTCCTCTCTTGGCTTTCAAAATGAGGCTGGCTGGGAGACTGTGAAAGAAATTGTTTGCAAGCATGCATGGTTCAACAGTTCAACATGTTACATAATTTGAAATTATGTTTCTTTCATGTGGGAAATTCCTTTAAGCAGTTGATACGACTTTGTCAATCAATCAGCTGCCCATCCAACCGCACTTGTCTGAAGAGCCTGCATGAGATTTTGCTGCAGCTCAACAGTCACCCCAAAGGGCCGGAGCCAGCTAATTTTCAATCTTTTCAAAATTTGAGCCACAGCCTAGCTCAGGCACCAAGATCGAGATCAGTAGCTCGAGAAGACCATGGAGGACCGATCAAAGCAGCTTGTAGATCTTCTCTGGCTCCATGTTCAAAGATCCCAACAGCCAGTACTTTGGCTTCACAGGTTTCACAGTTGCGGGAGGGTCAAATGACAGCTGGATTTCCCAAATAACTCCAGCATGGTTGCATTCCAGCTTGGAAACATTTTCGAACAAAGCCCCAGCCTGTGCCCTCTTCAATGTGGTACCAGCCAAGTCAGCATCGGACAATTTGTCAGGACCAAATGCCAGCGCATGGTTGCCGAGCCGAAGTTTGAGACGGCAAAACATGTCGATTTCGATGCCCTGTTTGTGCAGTTCTCAGCACTGACTTGCTGAATGCTGAAAAGCGTTGATAAATGCTGAAAAGCATTGATAAATGCTGAAAAGCATTGAAAATGCTGAAAAGCATTGATAAATGCTGAAAAGCATTGATAAATGCTGAAAAGCATTGATAAATGCTGAAAAGCATTGACAAATGCTGAGAAGCATTGGTTATGTAGACAAACATTGGCTGAAGCTGAAAATAGCATTGATCAAATGCTACCAAAACAAAGAATGAACAGCTCCAGCCTTTCTGGTGATCTTCATCGGCATGCAGACGTGCTGGTCCACTTTCATCTCGGGGACGTTCTTCTCAAATGCTTGGAAAAGCAAGCTGGAAATGGTGCGAGGAGCCTTTTCAAGCACCACAGCCTTCTGGTCATCGTTCGGGATGTGCCACATGATCACCCTCTCGGTGCCTCAGGCCAGCTCACTTCACAAGGTGGCTGAATCGACTTCTGGAAAAAAAAGAAAAATCACAGACTTCAATCTTGTCCGAGAAACTTTTCAGCGTTTCAGTGTCATCTTGGATCATGCTGCCAGTGTTGAAACCAAACAGCTCGCCTGGACCAAAGACCCATGCCCTCTCACCATGAATGGCCGCTTCCATGTGGAGGTAGATTGAGTGATCTTTGGTAATCAACAGAGTTGGGCTTGTTGCAGTGCCACGGATCTTGTAAGCCCTCAGCTGCACAGCAGTGTCAAACACTAGAGACATGGTGTATGAGGTAACATCACCCGGGTCCCGTGAACATTCATTTAGCCTAGCTGCACATCGTCCAGGTTGAAGTCAGCAAGCTTGACCGATTCCAGGTTCAAAGCACTGTTGAACTGCTTGGGCTGCGCACCGTCCAAGTCAGGACCTGTCAAAGCCACAGCACCCACGTCATTGCCAACAGTTCGACCTGAGCAATGGGTGTTGGCAGCCTCCAGTTTCTCCAGCAAAACCCTGGCATTGTCACAGGCAGACTTCCATTGAGGGCTGTATTCACTGTCACTGTTGAACTTGCTCTCAAGGATCTCAGGGAAAGTGACCTTCGATCCATCCGTGGTCCAGGAAAGGAGTGTCAGGGAAGGCCTGGTCACTGCACTCTCAGCAGTGCAGACTGGCTCCTCAGGCCCTGCGTCAGGGTGACTCTCCCACCATTGCTCCATCAGCATTTGCTGCGTCCTGGATCGCATGCCATTGAACTCGCTGACATCAGAAGCAGTGTAGCGAGTGCAATACACCACCATTGGCACGTCGCCTCCCTGAAGATACCTCTGATGAAGGTTCCAGGAAGCATCCAGCCAGTCACCAAATGTCGGATTGATGTCCATGACAATCACTTTTCGGGTTCGAACCTCACCAGAGGCCCGACCCATCATCAGTGGAAGCAGGATCTGCTCACAGGCTTTGGGCCCCAACTGAGATCCACGTTCCTGCGCGTTCAAATGCTCCTTCCTTGCCACAGCATCTGCCTGGGGGATGTGGCGCAAATCCCGTGGAGGCAGCATGTGAACACCCTGGATGATCTTGTGTTGGTTCATGACCTGCGAAGTCATCCAGGGCGATGATTCCACAAAGGCTTCAGGCACACAGAGTCGAAATTGAACGACTGCATCACGTCTGTCATTCCCATGAGCTTCTCGAGTGTCAATCACAGCGTTGACTAAGCCCAAAATGCAAAGACCACCAGTGAGAAGTCGATCCTCGATCTTTCTGGTTGATGCAATCCATGAAGACTCAGCCTGAGATGTGATCCTCAGCGGATATCTCACAAGCACTGCGCACATTGGCGACTGCTGGCAGATTGCTGCAGCACTTTGAATCATGTTGGCCATGGTGGTCGGGTTCGGGCTGACACTGAAGTCCAAGATGACCAAAGTTTCCCTCAGTGGAAATGCCATCAATGAGAATCAGGTTGGGACATCATGTATCACAACAGTTTGTGTTTAAATCTGTTTCTGTCACACTGTCACTAAACATAAGCTTCACACGTCTCATCATGTCCAAAGCCCTGGATCTCTCGACCAGAAAATGCTTTGAAGACGCTGTAGTGCTTGGGAATATCTGCAATAACTTCTTCATCAGCCATTGTTCCAACGTCCAGGCGCATCTTCATGAAGTCAAGGGTCCTCTGCAAACCTGTCTGGCGGCGGTGTCTCTTATGTGCACTAAGTGACTGGCTCCAGTTGGCCCTGGATGCATCCAATTCACTCATGTACTTCTCGATCTTCACCTGATCTTGCTTCAAATCCTCCACCAGAGACATGAACGTTGCACTCTCGAGTGACTTCTGCAGATCTGCCCTTTTTTGAGCAGCTTGGAGGACAACCTCACTGTTCAACTTGTCCAGCACAACTTTGAACTCAGGAATCCTGGAGCAATCAATGGCTGGTTGGGCATCTGCATCTGCTTTGAGAACATCATCCATGGTGCCCATGTCAAAGGCAGCCATCAGCTTATCCTTCTCGCTGTTGAAATTCGATGCCGGCAGCTTGCTTTGCAAGTTCTCCAAGTAAAGCTGGAAACATCGGCAAATCTTCTGCATAGCAAAGATTGTCGCTTCATCAGCTGTCTTTCGAAGACCAGTTGGCAATCCAATCCAGTTGCCGAAGATGCGATTGATGATCATGTCCTGGGTCTCTGCAGTGCTGGCCATTCTTCGATCCCACCACTCATCTTCACAGTTGGGCTTGTAGCCAAATCTGAGCCCTTTGCATCCAATGGACGCATGGGAGAACGGGCCACGCGCCATGCCGTAGGTGGTCCCAATCCTTGCAAGCTTGGATCTCTGCTCCTTGTTCCTGACAGAAAGAAATAACTTCGAAACTTTGCAGCGCAATCATGCAACAAACCCCTCTTTAAAAAAAATGTGCTCTTCAGCACTTCATCCGCTTTTCAGCGGTGGGATGTGCTTTTCAGCACTGACATGCTCTTCAGCACTGACATGTGCTTTTCAGCACTGACATGTGCTTTCCAGCACTGTGCTTTCCAGCACTGACATGTGCTTTCCAGCACTGTGCTTTCCAGCACTGACATGTGCTTTTCAGCACTGTGCTTTCCAGCACTGACATGTGCTTTCCAGCACTTGAATTTCACGCATGTTGTTGAATATCAGCACGTCATCCGAAAATTTCTCTGAAGCCTAAACTTGCAACTGAGACACATGAACAAAAGAAGGTTCTTCGTAGCAGCTTCCTCAGCAGGACTCAGGTTGAAGCCAGCCATGCCCTCCAGAAACTGCGTCATCTGCACGGAGATGTCGCCATTGTGCAGCAATGCTTTCCGCTCAATCTGGTGCAAGTTGACAAAGCAATTTGCTTTGGTTCGGGTCAAAGTTGAAGCCAATGTGATGTCTGCAAAGTTGTGGCATGACAGCACAGCTTTTGTTCACAGCGAGCACCACACATTTCAGTGGGATTCAGTGGGCTATATCAAACAAAAATATTTCATATGAACGCAATTAATTTTAAAAAACTTGGTCGGACGGTGCCTCTGTTGATGTCCACGATGTCCTCGTCTTCCCTGTAGGGTCTGAAGTTGGCATAGACTGTACTGAAACCATTGACCTTGCCGCCCAAGTACTTCATGTACTGGTCCAAAATGCCAACTTCACAGCACAACTTCAGAACCAAGTGCATGGCACATGCCCTGCTCCAACCTTTGATAAGACTGATGCTGTTTGCAGGAGCGCAATCTGGCTCGATAATGGGCATGTGCATGGCCGCGCCCTGAATGAGCTTGGCGTGGTGTTTCGAAATCACTGGCATCTCCACACCGGCTATGCTAGAGGAGGTTTCAAACCCCTTAGCCAAAATGAGCTGAATGAGGTTCCTGAAGTTCTCCTGCATCACGTAACCTTTGTTCCCGGCTTCTCTTTTCCAGCTCAGCATGAAAGGTCGAAGATGGACCTGGCAAGCCTCTTCCATCTCATCCGCAGACAAATATTCGACATCTGACTCAGCAGGGAAAGTCTCAGACAGGAAATTTCTCCAGGCCAGCTGCTCCTGCTCATTGGGAAAGAAGTGCTCCAAAATGACCACGATGTCTTGGTGCTGCTTCCATTCAGCATCAAACCTTTCGAGAACCTTTCCGAGCCAAGGGTTCACAACAAAAGTGGCCTTGATGTCATTCGGCACCTGAATTGCTGTGTCACCATCCTTGATGCTCTCCCTGGAAGCTTTCTTCTTTGGAGGTCCAGTTGATGATGCACCACTGCCGCGCTTTCCCATGGCGATGCGACGAGTTGCCCTCACAGATCCTTTGATCCAAAATCCTTGAGGCATCACACTCATCACAAATGATTCGATTTCGGTTGAACCCATGGCTAGACTTCTAAGGAACCGGAAGTGGCCATGAACTTGAATTTCTGATGAATGAAGTTGCTGTTCATCACAAATCAAGATCGGCGGGACTACCTCAGTTTGTGATGAACTTGACTGAGGTTCATCACAAAATCATACTGTCTTCAAGACCTTGGATCAGTTTTTCACTGATTCTTTTCATACCTGTGCCTGGGGAACAAGGTGATTTGTGATGAACCTCAGTCAGGTTCATCACAAATCCAGGTTTCTTTGGATAGGTCATTTTGTGATGAACAACCATGTGGTATTGATTTGTGATGAGCCTGACTGAAGTTCATCACAAATCACTGGCTGGGATTAACAAGTTGCCAGCTGATTTGTGATGAACCTGACTGAAGTTCATCACAAATCACTGGCTGGGATTAACAAGTTGCCAGCTGATTTGTGATGAACCTCAGTCAAGGTCATCACAAATCACTGGCTGGGATTAACAAGTTGCCAGCTGATTTGTGATGAACCTGACTGAAGTTCATCACAAATCACTGGCTGGGATTAACAAGTTGCCAGCTGATTTGTGATGAACCTGACTGAAGTTCATCACAAATCACTGGCTGGGATTAACAAGTTGCCAGCTGATTTGTGATGAACCTGACTGAAGTTCATCACAAATCACTGGCTGGGATTAACAAGTTGCCAGCTGATTTGCGATGAGCCTTCCTGAAGTTCATCACAAATCACTGGCTGGGATTGAAAAGTTGCCAGCTGATTTACGATGAACCTCAGTCAAGTTCATCGCAAATCATTCGATCTCTTCTGGGACAGGTTTTGTGATGAAAAAGTTGCCAACTGATTTGTGATGAAGTCCTATTTGCTCAATCTAGACTTCAAGGACATTCTAGAATCAAAGACTCATACTAGAACAAGCTTGTTTACAAGCCACTGCGTCTCTTCTGAGTCAAGTTCGTGAGGCAAAAGTTGCCAACTGATTTGAGTTGAATCTCCGTTCGGTTTGCTACAAATCACACTCTTTTGATTGCGGGTCGGTTTTGTGAACAAGTTTTGAGACAAGACAGCCAACATTCTCGAAATTCCTAATCTCAAATTATTTCAGCATCCCAACATCATTCTGCTCGTTGTTACTTGGCACTGCTGAGAAACAATGCTGATGTTTTTCACCTTATTCTAGTTTCTGGTCCCTAGAGTGAGCAATGTCGTGACCATGAAGACAGTGCTACACGGCTTCAATATATCTGAAACCAACGTTCTCTGATTGTGAAGAAACATTGAAAAACTGAATCTGTCAAAAGAAGCTTCATCGAATGTTCAGCTGGACAATATCTCTTGCAGCAGCCTTTCTTTTGACACATTCTCAGATCGTTGCACAAAGAGGTCAA
This sequence comes from Cladocopium goreaui, assembly GCA_947184155.2. Taxonomy (NCBI): domain Eukaryota; class Dinophyceae; order Suessiales; family Symbiodiniaceae; genus Cladocopium; species Cladocopium goreaui. The sequence goes on from CAMXCT020006600.1 coordinate 574,028, forward strand.
ACCCTCAAAGCCTAAGCCAACCTTACCTGCACAGTGTCTCTGCAAACACAATGCGAAGGATTTCAAGAAGGTGGCGCACAACCAAAGTGAATTTGTGCAATGAACAAACGAATTGGGCACACAGACCGGTCATATCAAGCTCCAAACGGCCCTTAGGGTGGTGTGGCAGTTTGGCCAACAAATCATTCAGCAACCTAATGGATAGAGTCAATTGGTGCCGAAGACCCCTCACCTTGACATCTGCGTCAAGCATTGCAAACATCTTCTCCAAAATGGACTTTCCATCATTCGTGTCATCTGGGTCATCCAACAGCCTGAAATTGCCTTCAGAGACAAAGTCACATGCCACCGGGCTAGGATGCTTGGCCAAACTGATCACCATAGTCCACAGCTTGATGTTCACTGTGATGCACTGCTGGTCGTCAACAAAGTTTGAAAAGAGATGCCCTCCTTGCAGTGTCAACAGAACCTCCCTGCTACTGTAGCAGTCAATGAGCAATCCATAGATGACCAAGATGTCCAAGGAAGTGAGCTCCATGGATGGGAAACGAGACAGCAAGGCTTCAAGCTACTCCTGAACCAAAACACATGAAGGAAAGCCGGTTTCTCAGCATGGCAGAACCGAATGAGTGGTTGACGAATGAATGGCTGCTTCCAAACAATTCATGGCTGCTGCCAAACAAGCTTGCTTGTCAGAGGTATACGTTTGCTGTTCAGCTACGGTGGTTGCTTTTCGACTTCAGGTGGCAAAGACATACGGTAAATGTTTGCTTTTCATCTAAGGTCGTTTCTTTTCAACACCAGGACATGCAAAAAACGAGAAGAACGTCAGAGGTTGTTAGAGCAGCTTTTTTTTTCACATGCTCGGCTCCATAGTCAACGATCATATCAGCCATTACTTTGGCTTGCTAGCTTTCACAGTCGCTGGGTGTCAAATGACATTTGGACTTCCCAGACATCCAAGATTAAATCAGTGAACTGAACTGCTCAAGATCCGACTGTGCGACTATGGATCAAGAGCCATTCCATTCAATCACTGCAAAGCCATACCGGCATCTGGAATCCAGCATGCAAAATCTGGATCATCGGGCCAATTTAACTAGGCCATTGACATTGCGTCATGCTTTGCAGAAGGCTTCTTCTTGATCTTCACATTGCCATCCACAACGGTTTTCTGCGAAGCCATCTTGCCCTTGTTCACCTGGTGCTGCGACGCTTTCTTCTTGTTCTTTGGAGAAGCCTTCTTCATAGTTTTGCTAGACTTCTTGGAAGCTTTCTTTGGCTGTGACTTCGGAGTTGCCTTCGGGCGGGCCTTGGGCTTGCTGGCTGCCTTCATCGGCATGGGCATGTGTCGACTGCTCATCGATGGTGTTCCTGAAATTTTGCCACCAGGCTTTGCCTTCGTGTACTGCGGCATTTCCTGGACCTCCTCATTGGGGATGACTGGCTCCAGGAGACTCTTGTTCCACATGTGCCGGGGCACAATTTCACCTTCAATGATGAAAGCCAGATTCATCTCTCCATTTTTTTCGATGATTTTCTTCGCAATGTCCCACCAAGTGCTCGTCAAACGCGGCATCTTCTCATCGATCATTTTCTTGCCACTGAGCAAGTACGCGTGGACGGTGATGGGAATATGGGCTGGGAAATCAAAATTTGAATCATACAGGCCAATGTTCAGGAGCTTTTGATCCGGCGTAGAAAGCCCATCGCCAAATCTCACAGCCAGCAAATCTTGGCCAGAGTAAACGTGAGCAGCCCTCTTCAGGACCATGCCGTTGTTCAGCATCTGACCCAACTTGTACTTGAACGCAACGCACGTCCGGAGAGTGAGGTAGAACTCCTGGCTGCCACCTTCACACCACAGCTTTGTCAGCCGGGAGCATCCACAGTCACCCAAGCGTCTCCACTCCTCATCATCGCCACAAAGCACTCCCTGGATGGAGTCAGTGGTGCGAATCTCTTTCCACTGCCATTGGAGCTTCATGATGGGCAGCGGTTTTGGGGCAACTGGACTTGAACTGAATGTCTACGCAGTGTCGGAAAGCTTTGATGACCTGATATAAAGCTGTTGCTGAACTTCTTTCACGAGCTTCTTACCAAATCTCAATTGAATTTCAATTGTCGTTGACAATCGGATGATGTATCAGCAGCCAGTTGCTACCAACAAGATGAAACAGTGGCTGGTCAAAATGTCCACTTATTCTCAAGCTGTACTGATCCTCTGCCACGAATCTAAGAGTATTTCAATCTCTTCATACCTTAAGTGAATTTCAACTGTCGGCAGCCAGATCAAGCTACTAAGAGTATTTCAGTCTCTTCATACCTTAACTGAATTTCAACTGTCGGCAATCAGATCTACCAGCTCAGTAGCCTTTTTTCCTACAAGATTTACAAGTCCCGAACTGGCATCTCGAGCATGCCATCTTCTTCGGCATCATTTTTGATGACCTTTTTTACAGCGTTTTTATGCTGTTTGGGAAACCGTGCCCAACTCTGCTCTCCAAGGGAGATGGCGTTGGGCCAAGAAAAGTTGTGGTGGGTCACCAACTCAGCAGCAACTGAGTAAACAAACTCAGCTTCCATCGACGGTGAAAGATGATCAGGACCAGCAGGATTGGCCGAATTAAACCTGCGACCTGCATGAGAGACCACCATCCGAGCCATCATGGGCTCCAGCCCAACAGCTCTTTGTCCAGCTTGCTGGTCTACAAAGAAGTTCATGGGATCCATCCTGCTCGGTGGCCGTTGAAGCTTGAGACAATCCAAGATGAAGCTGATGTCCAGCAAGTCAGGCCGCGCATGTTTTTCATTCACCCAATCGCGAAGTTCCTGTGCTGCTCTGCGCATGAACCACGGTTTTTGCTCCACAGCATCTGCCAGTTTGAAGATGTTCTTGATATAGTCCTTGGTCTTCTTCCTCCTGGGGAAAAGATCTGCTGGACCATCCCTCGGCAACTGCTTGATGTCGTTGGTGCTGCAAAAATCCAGCCGACAAGGCCAGGAAATGTCGCTCATGAATTGTCGACACCTGCCATGGTATGACAGCTTCATTAGTCGTATGCTGAACTGGAACTCATCACACAGTCACACTAGTGCCACTTCTCAGCTATCAGTCTCACCTTTGCTTTTCAAAAACAATATTCCCAAAAAGACTTTGGCTGCTTTTCAGCAATGGTTGCTTCTCAGCAATGGTTGCTTCTCAGCAATGGTTGCTTCTCAGCAATGGTTGCTTCTCAGCAATGGTTGCTTCTCAGCAATGGTTGCTTCTCAGCAATGGTTGCTTCTCATCAATGTAATGGTTGCTTCTCAGCAATCTGATCCTGTAAATATATAATGCATGAATAATGTAAATGAATGCTTTTCAACATTCAGATTTTGATTGCTATGAATGAACTTTCAGCATTTAGTTAGGTTTTGGCTGCTTCTCAGCATCCTGATCTTGTAGATATGTGATAGGTTTTGATGGTTAAAGATGTTTATCGGGCAGCAAGCCCTGCCTGAGCACCACGGTGTCACCCTCCAGTCTGAAGTTGAAGACGTGTGGAGCACGCTGGCCACCATGTCCTTTCATCTGGACGCCCAGCTTCTCAAAGTACAGTTTCCAGTTTCTCATCTCATCCCGGATAGTCACCACACGAAGAGGCTCATGCGGTCTGTCCAATTTCTCCAGAAAACTCTGCAAGGCTGTTTTGAAGTCGTCCAGCGTCTGTGCCTCGGTGAGTCTGTTTCTGGTGAATGAACTCATCTGGCCATGCTGCTGATCAACATCCTCGTGAGAATGACCGCTCCTCAAAAACTGCACCGTTGCGGATGACAGCCCGGACAGAGCCGCAACTGTTGCAGTGAATGCGAAAACAGTCAAATTCTTATTGGAGGATGCAGCATTGTCCAACTGTAGGTATAGATCCCGACCTTGCAAAGATACCCCTTGCTTCACAAACAGTGTCAAAACATATGCCACCAGTTCCACTGTCGCAGACCCACCGGTGTGCACGTCGCAGTGGCTGAGTGCAAGGATGTCTGCAAAGCCATGCGCTATGGCTGCGACAATGTGAAGCCGGGGCCGAATCACGCTGTCAAACTGATGCGCTGCAAAACAGCGGTTTCTAGGCCAGCAAAATTTTGCTTGATCAGCACCATCCAGTATGACCACAATGGGCTGCTTGTGCAGCCGCGCCATTGACCTGAGGTGCCAGTACAGGGTTCGGTCCTGGTATTGGCTATCAATGTGGCGTTGCCAGAGGGATCGTTGCTTCTCTCTCGACTTGATGTCGTGAGCAAGCTGTCGGATCAACGCTTTGTGCTTAAGGCACACAGTGCAGCAGCGATGGGTGAAGCCTTTGCGAATCTTCATCATGTAGAAGTCAGAGCACCACACCTGCCAAAAGAGTCGGAAGCTGCACTTGATCTCAGGCCGAAGTGTGATCATTTGCTTCCAATGATCAAACATTGTGCTTTGTGGCAGATAGCGTTCCTCCCTCTGCTTGGTGACCTTCTCTGCTGTTGGTACAGACTGGGCTTGAGTACCGTCAGCTCTTCTGATGTGAATGATGGGCGTGCTTTCATTCTCATCGGCATGTTGCAAAGCGTCTTCATCATCAGATCCTGGCCCTGCATCATCTGGAAGGGTTTCAGCCTGGCATTCATAGAGCTCCAGGAGGTATCCGTGAACTTCCCCCCATTTGCTTGACACTGCCTTGTGCAATCCTTTTTTCAGAAATCTCATATCAACTGGCGCAGAAAGCTTTCCTGACAGTACAGCCTCCAAAATCCGATGAAATCGAGACTTGCCGATACCTTGCAGTTTGATCCAAGCGCCTCTGCACACCTGTCTCCCATTGAAGTAGTATTGAAGAGGGCTTCGCTGTGATTGGAGCTCTGATACTGCCAGCCCATTTGCACGAGGGTCCAAGGCCCCACATGAGATCGCTAGCTCACGTAGATGATCAAATATCTTAGCTGCCAGTCCCAACTAATGTTCACAAGATCTGCTTGACTCAAACGCATTCTGTTCACTTCACACAGACTCGCAAAATTGTCTGCAGTAAACTCAACAACGCGTCAGGAGGTTGAAAAGAAAAGCCAAGTAGCCAGTCGATCTTGGTCTAACTTTCCCATCTGCAGAAACTGGCAATGGAATTTAACCAGATCATTGAAGCCCACGCCACAGAAGTAGGCAAAGCAACTCTCTGAACCTGCTCTCTTCTTTCTGCAGCACTCACACATATAACCTTTCAATTTCCGAGCCCAGATTTTACGAAGATCTTCTGGATCAGAAGGCTTGGAACGTGTTCCTTGAGCGTGCCCATCCTCTGAATCGGTCAGCTCCTCTGCTTTAACCACTCCAGGCTCGTCGCACTCTGAATCACTGAGTGCATTCAGTCTTTCTAAAACACGATGATGGGACATGGGAAGCTTCAACCAAATGCTGATCAGAAAATTATATTCATGTTTAACAATATGTCGCTTGAAAGCGTGCGCCAGTATCATGCTATCAGTCATGGTCACTGCTTTGCAAAGTTGTCTATTTCAAAGCACTTTGAGTTCGTTTTTGTGTACTGTTGATTCAATTGAAAAGATGTCAATTCAATGCATTGCGGTTGGTACTGTTGATGCCATTCATGCTTCTTGCATCTTCTTGGTGTTAGGTTTCTGCGGCTACTTTGAGCTTGCTTCTCAGCAGTAGAGAGACCGTGGCTTCTGAGTGCAAGATAAGATGGCCTCTCAGTTCCATGCGTTTTACCTATGCAGGTAACTAAGGTGTGCACGATTTGCACGATCATTCCACCATATCGAGGAAGAACATTTGACTTCTCCTCGGCCAGTGAAGTGTGTGGCACACAGGTCTTGTTTACCCTTGGACAATTTCAAGAATTCATTCTTCACATTGTCAAAACGTCGTCCCCCGGCCAATTAGGGCGGTGAACTTTTGGTGACCTAAATTGTGGTCGACACTGGCGCGTCCCCTACGAAACACATGATGGCATGTGCTCTACAAATGATATTTTTTTTATAAATTTTTAAGAGTTTTCACTACAACATACCACGGTCACGGAATTCCTGAATACTATTATATCATGTTTTAGTCTAGACACGTCATACTGCCTTGACATCCACTACAAAATGCGAGGATTCTGTGTCTACAATGAGCGACCCCTGTTTGGAAGCACACTATTTTGTTCCATTAATTGAATTGGACAGTGTTTACATAAGTGGTCCCAGATACAGAGGTGGGCCATAGATCCATGTAAGAAGTACAACATTTTCTTTACTAAATGAAAATCAAAAACCCAAATTTAGTGGACATAATGTACCCTCAAAGGAAATGGGCCGGGGGACACAAGATTGGCAATTAGTCATCGTCAAGTTTTCGGATTCTAGGATCCCTGCCAGGAAGAAAACATGCGGGTTGATGCATCTCACTCTGTGTCGGGCATGACCTATTCCAAACCCGGGTTTGACGTGAGAACTGTGGGGTTTGGAATGGGTCCTCTCAAGCTGAGGTCGCTACAAAGAAAATGTTCAAACAGTTTGCCAACTTCTGCTTTTCAGCAGTGTGCTTCTCAGCACGCATACAGCTTTTCAGCTTTGCATGTTTGAAATGCTTCTCAGCATAGAATTCGCTGCTTTTCAGCAGTGTGCTTCTCAGCATAGAATTCGCTGCTTTTCAGCATAGAATTCACATTAGAATTCACTGCTTTTCAGCAGTGAAACTTCAGACAAAACGCTGCTTGCAGCATCTTGCAGCTAAGGCTGGAGCATCTTGTGGCCTTCACTTGGACTCAGCCTCAGCAGTCGACAAACAATCGCAGTTTGCTGAAAAGCAAACTTACAAGATGTTCATGCTGAAAAGCACTCATGTATGCTGAAAAGCACCCATGTATGCTGAAAAGCACTCATGTATGCTGAAAAACATTCATTCATCAGTCTGCCGATTTGTTGAGGTCCCTTGTGAGAAACATGTACAGATAGATCCAAACCGAACACATTCAACATTGTCAAGCGCGCTGATGCACGTGTGCCTGTTGTGTGTTTGGGTGATGGTTGCATCTGTTTTTGGGCTCAACAAAGGACAAATTCCTTTAAAAGGAAAAAATGGGTAGAGGTAGGACCGCAGCCAGACTGAGTCACCGAGCAAGCCAAATTACACAGCCAGGTGAAAAAAAATCAGACTGCAAGTTATTTGCAAGCACACGTCCTGTGGAGCGACTGGCATTATGGGTCAAACAATGCAACGTTAAGTCTATGACACCCTTCGCAAACTTAGGGACCAACCACTAACACCTGCCAACAAAGTAGCACTAAAAACTCAGCACTGAGTTTCTTCTCCCCGGGCCCAGCGCAGCCATGGCTGGAAAAGGAGGTGGCAAACAGGGCCCTCAGCGACAGGGGGTGGGCTACATGCTCAGACGAGCAGAGAGGGCGGTCACCGCCAACACGAACATGCACAGGGCTGTCAGTTGGCTGTTCAGACAGCTCCAATGCCCTCCGTTGGATGACGTGATGTTCGAGCTGGAGGAGGGGCGGCAGCCACAGACCCCACTGGTGCTGCAATGGCTCCAAGAAAGGGGGCAGCAGCTCCTCACAGCGCAGGCTGCTGCGATGGCACAGCAGGCCATGGCGGCACAGCAGGCCATGCAGCAGCAGCAGCTGCAGCAGATGCAGCAGCAGCAGATGCAGCAGCAGCAGCAGACGCAGCAGCAGCAAATGCACAACATGGCACCACCGCCGCTGGATCAGCAGATTCCCCCCGGGTCCGCTGGGCCATCCAGGCCACCCATGATGGGGCCATGTGCCACGCCACCCACACGTGTCGGGCCCCCACCGCCAGCACCACCTCCAATGATGGGACCTGGACCTATCGCGCCTGGAACTCCCCAAGCCCCTCCAATGATGCGACCTGCTGGACAAGCTCCAATGGTTGGCTTGATGATGCCTGGACCAGGACATCGACTTGCAGCAGCACCCCCAGCACGCACCGCTGCAGCAGGACCCTCGGAACCTGCACACCGGCCACCACGCTCAGAGCGACCACCAGAGCCAACGATGCCACCGAGATCACATCAAGCAAGACCACCAGCCGGCCCAAAGGAACCAGAACACCCACCACCAGAAAAGACCGGGGCAAAGGGGCCACCAGGAGCAAAGGGGCCACGCCCAGCACCCGCAGAAGCCGCAAAGCCAGAGCCACCAAAACAAAAGCCTAAGCTGCCCCAACCACTACAACGAATAGAAAAGAAAGCCATGCCTGATCAGAGGCCACCAGCCAAAGCAGGTGAGGCTAAGGCAAAAGCTGTAAAGGCAGGGTTGCAGAACAAAAAATCATAATATCATGGTTTTGTTGACTTTTTGCAGGTGATGGATGAGCCCGCCGAGACCGGCACTGCATCGAAGGACTGCATATTTTCTTCAACAAAGAATTGTCTGATATTAAAATCCCACTTTGTTCAATGACAATGGCAGGAAAAGGCTGAGCCTGATGGGCCGCGCACTGCAGCTACATCCAGCAGTGGATGCGAGGACAGCACATTTTTCTTTAAACGGTGACGTTTGAACTTATTTTTTTTTCTTTGTGACTGCGAATGTGAACTGGGTTGCCCCCCCCTTCACCCGAAATGGGTTCAATTTCCTAGTTTGGGACACGGTTTTGGCAACCCAGTTCACTTGCTGACTTTTGACTTCCTTCCATATTTTTTTTCGCAGGAAAAGCAAACAAGCAGTGGAGCGAAGGACTGCACATCAAAGAAAAGGTGATGTTCGAACTGACTTATTGCTGAATTTTGGTTTCGTTCCATGCTTCTGGCAGGACACTGTGCAAAGCTCCTCATCCAAGGACTGCATCATGTTTAAAAGCAGTTGATTGAATGAGGCATGCAGCAATATGTTGAACTTTGTACTCGCATCGTGCTGACAAGCACAACACATTGTGCTGAAAAGCACACCACATTGTGCTGAAAAGCACAAGACAGTGCGCTGAAAAGCAGCACTGCTTCTTTTAGATTCCTTGAGTTACACCTGATTGTGGCATCCTGTCTTCAGGCTGGGACCATCATGCAGGCAACGCCCAAGGTCAGAGGTGCTGCCCCGAAGACAGACGCGTCACTGACCCAGCCGGTGCTAGTGTCTGTGTGTGTGAAACGGCCAATGTGATTTCACAGCATTTTTAGACCCAAACTGAATCTTCAGGAAGAGAAAAGGTACGACTGTGACTGAAGATGAAAAACAGAAGGATGTCCAGGCGGACAGTTGCCAAGTTTCACATTCAATCGTTGGCCATATTTGTCTGTCTGCGAGCTTCTTCAGGTGAAGTCAGAGTCTACCATGGAGCCATTGCCCAAAAAAAGGCGAGATGGAGAAGAAAAGGAAAAGAAGGCACGATCTTTTCACAAATAATGTGCCAAAAGTGAGATTCGAAGAAACCGCATTTTCGTTTATTTTGTCTACATTTCTTGCGACAGGAGGAAAAAAAGAAAAGAACGGAATGAGCGAGGAAACGCAACAACCTTCCAAGCACGCGATGATTGGTGAAAAAAAAAATTGCCGGGTTGGGTATGTTGTGTGTGTGTGTTTCAGTTCGCGCACACATTGAAATCTTTCACACATCGGTGCAAGTCTCTCAAAGCCTCAATGAACTAATTGTGCATCGCTTTGCGGCCGAGGAACTTCCAAATCCTGCTCCTGCACTTCAAGTTCTCTTCCTGCGCTCCATAAACCAGGACAGATCGCTGTCGTGAATTTTATCTCACATTCTGTGCTGAAAAGCACAGATATACATGCTGAAAAGCAATGCTGAGAAAAATGAATGATTACAATAAGATTCTGATTGGACAATTTTCTGTTCATAGCTACTGATTTGAGCTTCCATGCAGTCAGTACTTCTTAAATTTAGGTGGTGTGTGAACATACTTCTAAGGTCACTGTATGCTGCACGCATTTGGGCGCACAGAGTCTAGAATTATGAATACTTCATTCATTAAAGACGCATCATACTATAATAATGAGTATGAGTGTGTGCAAGCCGCATGTCTGCGTATGCGCGTGTGGGCGCGTGAGTGTGTGTGTGTGTGTGTGTGCGTGTGCGCGCGCGTACGCAGATATGTATGCACGCATGTGCCAGCATGTTGGTGAGTCCATGCAGTATGTGTATGCGTCTTCAACCTGGCAGGGGGGTGCACCCATCCCCTTTTCTAGTATCCTCCTTCAACTCCCCATGACAACCAGTTACTCCCTTGGTGCATCTCACCGTATCCTGGAGAGACGAGATTTTCCGACCCACAGAGACAGTGCCGGGAGGGTCCACTTAAGGCCGCCCCCACCCAAATGGGCCGATGGACACTGGCTGCAGCGAGAAGGGCACCCGACATCCCACTCATACTGGATGAGACTTCCCAAGGTTTCACTGCTTGCATGGCAAGTTTACTTGGAGGGACTGACCCTGGCGTCAGCCGTTTACAAAAAAAAAGGCTGGCACTGGGATGCCAGGTGAAACTCCCAGCCTGTCGCCCTGTGCGACGAGGGTGCTTTTCAGCACCTGTGCTTTTCAGCACTATCACACAGCCTTTCGGCTGGAAAGAGTTTTCAACTCGGTCTCTGATGCTTTTCAGCATCGTGTTTTTCAACACAGTGAGACCTGAAGATCTTGAAGTGCTCGAGGATGGACAGTGCCTGAAAGGTTCCTGACAAGACAGATACTAAGAAGGCCCCATTTAACTATATAATATTCAATAGTTGCATGATTGGATCCTACATGGATTCATGTCATGTAAATTAAATCTACAGTTGAAACAAATCTTGAAGTTTTTGTTCAACATACCTGGGGCTGGTGACATTGAGTGATTGGACAAATGGTACTCATGGCATTTCGATTTAGGTTTGTTTTTCAGTGCTTCTCAGCACAGTAATTGCTTCTCAGCAAAATATTGTTTATCAGCACAAAAGAAAACTACCAAAAAACGTTTCCATGGTGTCATGTAAATATATACAAAAAAAATAAATCGACCATACGTTTTAGTTCCAGTTTGGGTGTTTCTTGAATGTTCCCCAATCAAGCATCAATAATTTAAGTTTTTTCCATCAAAAAAATTAGACATGTCACAACAAAACATGCTTTTCAGCAAATGTTTTTTGCTTCTCAGCATGACCTGCTTCTCAGCATTTCATGTAAGTTTCGCCATTTCCATCAAAAAAATAGACATGTCACAACAAAACATGTTTTTCAGCAGATTTTGTGCTTCTCAGCATTTCATGTAAGTTTCACAAATTTCCATCAGACATGTCACAACAAAACATGCTTTTCAGCAGATTTTGTGCTTCTCAGCATTTCATGTAAGTTTCGCCATTTCCATCAAATAAAATTAGACATGTCACAACAAAACATGCTTTTCAGCAGATTTTGTGCTTCTCAGCATTTCATGTAAGTTTCGCCATTTCTATCCAAAAAAATAGACATGTCACAACAAAACATGCTTTTCAGCAGATTGTGTGCTTCTCAGCATGATTTAAGTTTCACCATTTCCGTCAAAAAAAATAGGCATGATAAAGCCACAACAAAACCTGCTTTTCAGCAGATTTTGTGCTTCTCAGCATGACCTGCTTCTCAGCATTTAAGCTTCACCATTTCCATCAAAAAAATAGGCATGATAATGTCACAACAAAACATGCTTTTCAGCAGATTGTGTGCTTCTCAGCATGACCTGCTTCTCAGCATTTCATGTAAGTTTCACCATTGATATTTGGCGCCCTGATTCATTTTGGCGCCCTGAATCAAAGGTAAATGCCTTCTTAGTACCAGTGCCGGAAGCCAGACACTGGTCAAGTTGCTTCAGGGCCGGAAACCAGACGCTGTGAAAAACCCTTCGTACCAGTGCCGGAAGCCAGACACTGGTCAAGTTGCTTCAGCGCCGGAAACCAGACGCTGTGAAAAACCCTTAGTACCAGTGCCGGAAGCCAGACACTGGTCAAGTTGCTTCAGCGCCGGAAACCAGACGCTGTGAAAAACCCTTAGTACCAGTGCCGGAAGCCAGACACTGGTCAAGTTGCTTCAGCGCCGGAAACCAGACGCTGTGAAAAACCCTTCGTACCAGTGCCGGAAGCCAGACACTGGTCAAGTTGCTTCAGCGCCGGAAACCAGACGCTGTGAAAAACTAGTACCAGTGCCGGAAGCCAGACACTGGTCAAGTTGCTTCAGCGCCGGAAACCAGACGCTGTGAAAAACCCTTAGTACCAGTCCCGGAGGCCAGGCACTGAGTATTTACTATGACCTGATTGTTGCACTTTAGTAGTTCTAATGTTCAGTTTTTTCCCATTTGAAGGCAGCCACTGTGTGTGTGTGTTTTACTGTTAGTATTGTTCAATACAAATTATTTTGCACATGTATGATTATTCTGCAAATTGCTTGGTAGATGCCATCACAGCTGCAACATATGTTGTGCTGAATGGAAGCATGGTTGGATGAACAAACAAGAACCCTATATCATACGTATGTAAGGATGTTGGGATGGATTGAAACATGGCTCAAAATATGGAAGGCCAGAAGGAAAGATGGGTGGATCTAAAGATGGACTTTCGTTGATAATGAACAGAAATGAACAAAGTTTGAATGAATGAGAATAGACAAATCACTGGCTGGATGGATGGATGGATGGATGGACGGATGTGGCAAAGAGGGAGGAAAAGGATGAGTGGTATGCACTAAAAGACCTAAAGTCAAACGACTCCCGTGAGGTGTTCAAACTGCATTGCAGAAATCCAGTCAGCAGTCTTCTAGGGGCCTGGCATCATCATCATCATCATCATGTTTGACCAGTGCCGGAGGCCAGACGCAGGTCAAGTTGCTTCAGCGCCGGAAACCAGACGCTGTGAAAAACCCTTAGTACCAGTGCCGGAAGCCAGACACTGGTCAAGTTGCTTCAGCGCCGGAAACCAGACGCTGTGAAAAACTAGTACCAGTGCCGGAAGCCAGACCCTGGTCAAGTTGCTTCAGCGCCGGAAAACAGACGCTGTGAAAAACCCTTAGTACCAGTGCCGGAGGCCAGGCACTGAGTATTTACTATGACCTGATTGTTGCACTTTAGTAGTTCTAATGTTCAGTTTTTTCCCATTTGAAGGCAGCCACTGTGTGTGTGTTTTACTGTTTGTATTGTTCAATACAAATTATTTTACACATGTATGATTATTCTGCAAATTGCTTGGTAGATGCCATCACAGCTGCAACATATGTTGTGCTGAATGGAAGCATGGTTGGATGAACAAACAAGAACCCTATATCATACGTATGTAAGGATGTTGGGATGGATTGAAACATGGCTCAAAATATGGAAGGCCAGAAGGAAAGATGGGTGGATCTAAAGATGGACTTTCGTTGATGATGAACAAAAATGAACAAAGTTTGAATGAATGAGAATAGACAAATCACTGGATGGATGGATGGATGGATGGACGGATGTGGCAAAGAGGGAGGAAAAGGATGAGTGGTATGAACTAAAAGACCTAAAGTCAAACGACTCCCGTGAGGTGTTCAAACTGCATTGCAGAAATCCAGTCAGCAGTCTTCTAGGGGCCTGGCATCATCATCATCATCATCATCATCATCATCATGTTTGACCAGTGCCGGAGGCCAGACGCAGGTCAAGTTGCTTCAGCGCCGGAAACCAGACGCTGTGAAAAACCCTTAGTACCAGTGCCGGAAGCCAGACACTGGTCAAGTTGCTTCAGGGCCGGAAACCAGACGCTGTGAAAAACTAGTACCAGTGCCGGAAGCCAGACACTGGCAAAGTTGCTTCAGCGCCGGAAACCAGACGCTGTGAGAAACCCTAAGTACAAGTGCCGGAGGCCAGACACCTGTGCTCCCTGCCCCAATGCTGGAATCCAGACAAAGGGGCGGCATAGTCTAAGCACCAAACGAGGAACAAAAATTGTTATATATTGTTGTGGTGATTTTCAGTACCATAGTCACTTTTCAGTGACTTACCACTTTGCAGTGGCCCCTGGATTGTTTGCAGAACCCAATGAAACAAACTATGTTACTCCATTTCTGTTCCCCTTTTGGCTTAGTGATGCCTCATCGGTGGACTCAGAGCACATGCATGGTAACATGTCAATACTTCATTTCATGCAAACCATGGACCAGGTAAAATATAACAATATCAAACCAAATCAGTGTTTTTTGGCTCCCCCTGCAAGCTCAATGACCTCGACAATAGGTCCAGAACCAAGTCAAAACAGTTGACACCTCAAGGCATCAAAACCTCATGTCACACTAAGCAAAAACAATCTGCAGCGGATATATTGGGCTCCCTTTTCTCTCAGCGCTACTGCTGATCTCTGTTGAAACTCAAAAGGGCTGCGGTACACGAAACAACATGACAACCCTAAGTGAAACCTAAATAGACATCCCTGCATCACAACATGCCTCCCGAGGGCTGCTGACTCAGGTTAGGTGCCCGAGTTCTTGTAGGCTTTCTGTCTACTCGGCTCAAGCCCTTCTTTTCAGAAGTTTAGTTTAGTGCTCAAGGATGTCGAACGTAGCAGAAATGGTACTAATTCATCCGTTCCAGTAACATCCGTATTCTGGCTTGATCCATGGCCTTCGTCAAGAGGTCAGACAACATGTCAATCGTGGGTTTCTTTCCCAATGCGATCCGACCACTGGAGACTGCATCTTGGACCCACAAAAAGACGGTGTCCACATGCTTGACGCGGCCTAACCCATGCCGCGATGCAATGGCTCATCCCGTATTGGAATCCATCCAGCACTGGATTGGTAGCCAAATGCCCTACCTTCAAGGCTGATTGTTCGCCTAGCGCGCCGCAGGCTGCTGACACAAGCAAATAGTACTCAGCTTCACCACTGCTGAGGGCAATCGCAGCTTGGCTCTTGCAACTCGTTTTGGTAGTAGAGCCTCCAAGTCTTACGCAATAGCCACTGGTACTTTTCCTTGTGCGAAGACACCCGACCATGCATCTGTCCACACACTGGCATTTTTTATCTGGCACATCTTCTGTCAGTTGTTCTGGCATTCTATCTGGCATATCTTCTGACATTCTTTCGGGCATTCTATCTGGCATATCTTCTGGCAGGTTTTCTATCTGGCATATCTTGTGACTGTTTTTTCTAGCATTCTATCTGGCATATCTTCCGACACTCTTTCTGGCATATATGTCTGGCGTATCTTCTGATTTTCTCTCTGGCATGCTATCTGTCTATCTGGCAATCTTCTTACATTCTTTCTAGCAGTATATCTGGCATATCTTCTGACAGTTTTTTCTGGCATTCTATCGGGCATATCTTCTGATATATTTTTTTTCTGGCATTCTATCTGGCATATCTTCTGACATTTTTTTTCTGGCATTCTACCTGGCATATTTTCTGACATTCTTTTTGGCGTTCTATCTGGCATATCTTGTGGCATTTTTTCTGGCATTCTATCTGGCATATCTTCTGACACTATTCTAGCTAGCATATCTTCTGACATTCTTTCGGGCATTCTATGTGGCATATCTCCTGGCAGGTCTTTCATTCTGGCATTCTATCTGGCATATCTTTTGGCAGTTTTTCTCTGGCATTCTATCTGGCATATCTTCCGACATTCTTTCTGGCATATCTGTCTGGCGTATCTTCTGACATCTCTCTGGCATGCTATCTGCCATATCTTCTTACATTCTTTCCGCATTCTATCTAGCATCTCTTCTGACAATTTTTCTGGCATTCTAACTGGCACATCTTTTGACATTCTATTTCGCATTCTGTCTTGCATTCTCTCTGGCATGCGTTCGGGGGGTCCAGGCCCACTCCACAGCCTCCTGCTCGGCCCACTCCACTGTTCCAGGCCCACTGCGGACCTTGCAGTTAAGATCCGGCAGTGCACACTGTGATCTGGAGCTCGCAGCTGAAGGAAGAAGGGGACGGAGGAGGAGAGCAAGTAACTCTGATAATCTCTGATAAAATCTAGAGACCCTCACCTCACAGGTGGGGAAAAAGCGAAATAAGCCAGTGGGCGCCTGCAGGATCTGTTCAAGCCATGAGACCTGGATCTGCAAGTCAGTGAAATTTCTGTTCGGCGCCGTGATCAGCTCGGCGCGACAGCACAGTCACAGCGAAGCATGCATGGGGCAGCGGGGGCTGAAATTGGAAGATGTATACATTAACGATGAAACCTGGAAGATGAAATTCAATGTTGTGGTGTTTGATCCTCTTTTGTTTTCTGCAGGTGTCTGAGTGCCTGGGAAGCCATTTCTTAAGGCCAGATTTGTTCTTAAGGACAGAAACGGGCTGACGGAACCTTAAAGAACGCCGGAATCCAAACACAAATTGGCACGACACGCCGGAGGCCACGCCTCAGCAACCTTAGTGAAAACCCAACAGTGGCCCAACAGAAGTGGATTGTGAGGGCCCCAAGGTGATGATGAACAGGTACTACAACATGTGATGATGAACACGCCTCTTACGCTGAGTACATGCACTAAATACCCAAGTGACTTCCGAATCACCTGTGGAAAGGCAATGTCAGCACGCGCAGTCTTGAAGCAAAAGCATTTTTAGAAAGTCAAGCAATGAGTCGCTATTCGGGGGTCCTTCAAACCGGAATTTACCATTTTGGAGTCCTGTTGTTGTGCAACGCTATATGGAACGAGTTGAATCATGTACTGACCAATTTTTGGAGCTTACATGGAAGGGGGGCGGGAAACAAATGAACAGTCCAGATTCTGACACTTTTTGGTTTTAGAGAAAGAATGTGTCCAGATTGACGCCAAGTACATGCACTAAATGCCCCCAATGATTTCCGCAATCCGCCCTAATTTCAATCTGTGGAGTGTGCACCCTGTTGAACTCGCCTATCCATGTGTAATGGCTCCATTGAGGGTGAAGATTCTTAGATCCTCCAATGTCCAAGTACCCAGAAAAAATCGTAGAAGTCCCAAGTCATAGTAGGTATTATATATATATATTAGATTACATTACCTCTTCTTGTTCTACAGGTATATCCCTTAACAGCCTTAACAGTTATGATTTTTTCAGTAACCGGAGTTGGAGTTATCCCATGGCCACTGTGCTTGGCCCAGCCTCATGACTGACATAGTCTGCTTGGAACTCCTGCAAGGTGAAAGTCGAATCTCCAACGCAATGAAAAAAAATGCAGAGGTTTTTGATGTTTTTGTTATTTCCCCAAAATCTGTTTATATCGATTTAACATGATTTATGAGGTAAGCTGGCTCATAGGTTGAAAACGGGTTTATGGTAGACATACCTAGATTGATCTAGAATGTTGGATTGGTGCGGGATAAGTTGTCATTGGTACGTACCCTTCACCAGTTGGTTTGCCCAGTACTTATCCCATATATATATATATATATATAGCATCACATATATATATAAATCATACATCATATCTGGTTGGTGGTTTTAACATGTTTTAACCATCTTGAAAAATATGAAGGTCAATGGGAAGGATTAATCCATATATTATGGAAAATAAAAACTGTTTGAAACCACCAACCAGGTATGAATTAGTAGTTAACCAAATCACCATCCAGTCACCATTAAACCATATTTGCTTGTTGGTTGCATCCCCACTTTTCAAAGGTCAGACCCATCCGACCCATCCGGGGATTGTCCTCTGAGCTGACCTCCAGGATCTCATCCTCCCAATCCTGGAGTGGGGTTGTCCTCCTGGATCGTTTTTAAACAAAAACTAGAGGTTTTTTTTCTGTTTGAATCATAGGGCAAGTGTCTGGTCGAAAAACTCCCAGCAGTAGTCAATGCACTGTGCTGTGGTTTTATTGGGATTTTACAACTATTGATGGGAAAACCCCACGTTCATATTGGGAATCCATTGACGCCCCAATAATGAAGATCCATACTTTAGGGATGTCAATGGATTGGTTTGGGAAAATCTTCACCGGAAAACACACATGGTTTTGACCAGGGGATTCCTGCACATGTTCCCTTCGATTCTGGGAGGTGGAGCATCAACATCTGAGAATGAACTCCAGGGTGTGGGCATCAATTATGAACAAAAATTGCAAAGGTATTGAACACCAATGGAAATAACTATGATGTCCAAGTCTGACGATAGTCGAAGGCAGTTGCTCATGGTGATTAATGACCTCTGATTCAACTTTTTGATGCTTTAATGTGTCCATCATGACTACGGTCTCCATCACCCTCCACTTGCCAGCATGCACTTCGACGTGTGTAGTTTTGGGGTGATAAAGTTATCAACCTGAGTATATGTATGCAACTATTCATACATGAATACAATGATATTAGAAAGAGGAACGGTTTTTAGAATACACACGCGCTTCTAATAGCGAGGAAGCTTGCGGCATATTGCAACCCATAAGTGTTTCTTTTGTTGCCAGCCAATCAGCAAAACAAATCCACATTAGCGGTCATATCATGCAATTCTTTAGTTCAAGCTTGAAAGCCCGATGTTTCACTGTGTGTATGTACTCCTTGGTTGGTATACTTCATGCAAGGGTCTATCCCCACATACCATAGCAGTATATTGGAGACTTCACAACCTTCCTGCTACAATACTTGGAGGATCATCCTTCGAATTTTGACCGATTAATGATTAATCAAGGTTAGTTGGTAAGTCAAATTCACTCACTTTCATTTATATATCACTTTCATTTATATATGACTGGGTAAACCAAACCACCCTACTTCCACTTCAAAATGTTCCACATACAGAGCACACACATAGTCAAAAAACAACTCATTTCTATGTGTATAGGATTTTCCAGCTGGCCGTGTTTGATGACCAGCCGGTAGCCATAAAAAAAAACAACAACATCCCAACGAAGCAGTCCCAAGCACTTGGATGTGCATACCACTTAGTAAGTGGCTTATAATCCTGCAATCCTGTATATAAGTGGGGATATTCCATATAATCATATATACCCTCTTGGTAATTTAACATAACTATTGAAAATGGCCATTTATAGTGAGTTTTCCCATTAAAAATGGTGATTTTCTATAGTTATGTTAGTTTACCAGAGGGTAACTGGGGGTGAAACCCATTTACTAAGTGGGATGCAGTCCCAGGTAGGACCTCGGACCCACGATGCCCGCCTCAGTACTTTCAGGCCCTTCGACCAGCACCACCGGCTGCAGCGCGCGGAAGGTGTGCCACAGGAAACGACCCCCTTGGCTCAAGATCTCCGCACGAAACCTTGGCAACGACGTTGCTTATAGTAACCCCCAAAAGAATAGAAAAGCAAATTATCTATAATATCAGTTTACATCGATTTTTTACTGTTTAGTTGGTTTTCTATCTTTTCATAAAGAAAAGCACATTGTTTATCACCACTTTCGTAGATTTGTGGATTTCTACTGTTACGCTTGGGGGTCAAGTTAGATGGTACTTGGTTGATGGCAATCCGATCTAAGTAACTTGACCATGGCACATATAGAGATGTTAAACAAGGTGTTCATTAGAAATGTGGGACCCCAAGTATGAGATTGATATAGCTGTTTATCATGTTTATCCACCAATGGGATATGTAACAAGAAACATTGGCATAGCTGGCCCACTAAAGGTACATTGGTTTTCTCTGGGTTAACTGTTGGACTTATGGTAGGTTAGTCTCTCTGTCAAATGGGTGAAAATAAATAGACTTAGTGTTCATCGTGTGGGTATTCCAAACATGGACTGAAATGTTGTTTTACTGGAACCCTTCACCACTTCAGACCCGCAAAGTCATTTTCCTCCTATCTTCCGTTAGAACTAAAACATGGTGCCGGGCATCTGAGGGGGCCCACGCTGTTGTCACTTTTCAAACATTTTACAGGGGGGACCACAAAACGCTGAAAAACGAAACTTTAGCATCAGGAGCAATTTCATCATCATCATCATCATCATCATCATCTGCATGTGTGCAAGTGCATGAGAACGTACAGCAGCGTAGCATGACGTACGTGTGCAAGTGCATGAGAACGTACAGCAGCGTAGCATGACGTATGTGTGCAAGTGCATGAGAACGTACAGCAGCGTAGCATGACGTATGCATGCATGCAGTATGTGTGCAAGTGCATGAGAACGTACAGCAGCGTAGCATGACGTATGTGTGCAAGTGCATGAGAACGTACAGCAGCGTAGCATGACGTATGTGTGCAAGTGCATGAGAACGTACAGCAGCGTAGCATGACGTATGTCTGCAAGTGCATGAGAACGTACAGCAGCGTAGCATGACGTATGTCTGCAAGTGCATGAGAACGTACAGCAAATGACGCTAGTATCCCACCCCACCCCACCCCACCCCCGCAACCCCCCTCGTCTATGATGTTGTTTTTAGTGTAATGTCAAAAACTGACAACAGCGGGGGCCCCCTCAGATGCCCGGCACCTAAAACATGACCCTTCAGGAAACTCACATAGCCTATCATAGCTATGGAAAATGAGACAATTCCCCAATAATTACTACTATAAAACATGTTTTGCCATCCTCAGACCCAGTCAGGACTCACTGAACACCATGGCTGGATCTCCAGCAGCTGCCTACTTCCAAAGTGACTCCAATTAATTATGGATTTCTTGTTGAGATGGTTGATGTCGATGTAATATAAGCAAATGTCACCAAAATATATTGAAGATTAGCTGGTAAGATCTTCATCTCACTTCGGCTAATCCCCACGTGGAAAATTCCTGGTTGCAGTCCCCATCATCACACTGTCAGACCATCACAAGACTGCACCCCACGGCAGCTGCCGCAACCATGGAACGAAATCCAAAGACCCGGTTCCAACCGCGGTCCTGAGATAGATGGTTCACTGTTGAGGCGTTCACGTCCCAAACATGTTGCCAGAATAGCCGGTATGCTGGCACGTGAATAAGAAGCCAGGTCATGTGGTTAGTCTCGACCCCTACCCAGTAGTCGAGTCCAATGGTTTGTTTGAAGATCAGGAAACCTTTGTATATTCAGTTTGTTCAAACACGGCTTACCAAGTCCAACATTTGGCCAGAGTTATCGAACGAATGGTTGGTTGCTTACGTGCTTGCTTATGTCCTTGTTTGGTTGAGGTCTTTTTCTGTGCCACAAGTCCACAAGCCATACCCCATATCGCAGTCACAGCAGTCCAAACTCCAATCCAAGAAACAGAAGTGTCTCGGACTAGCACACCCCTCCATCTTGGTGAGGTATCACAATTTCTGGGTTTTCTCCATGCCTTTTGTCGGTCTTAAACATATCATCTATCTTCATGCATAGCAGGTGCAGCAATCTGAACATGTGTCTGATGATCGTCTGATCCCCACACAGCAACGTGGCAAGGTCCTTGGTTTTTCAAAGCCTTCTCCAGCAGCAAGCAGATGGGGTCTCCACAGCTTCCACGCACTTCCATATGTACAGCCACCTCATGGCGCCGAGCCAGGAATGGATGACATACTGAGACTCGGCTGGAGATGTTTGAGGCTGGGTCCTGGCTAGGTACGACATGATCTTTCGCTAAAAATATCATCGAATTCAAATTGAACGATGAATCTGGCAATCAGGTGAACATTGATTCTCCAAGAGTAGATCCCACCTTCGGATTGGACCTTGTGTAAATGCTCTTGACAAAGACCCTCAATTTTACATGGACAGCAGGTTAATCACAATTCGTCATAATGGGTACGGTACATATGGAACCCAAAAGTCTCGGGAGAAAACCAGTGGCAAGATTGGTCTCTAATGTGAAGAGTTTCTGAAACCTATACGCCAGGTGTATACTATGCATTAGTTTTGCTCGCTGGCTGGTTGATGCGTAATTCATTAAACTCAAATGAACCACAAACCAACAATAACGTGTAATTAAGGGAAAATCCAACAGTTGTTCACCATGTGTCCTGTCGAAGAGCCCCCCCCATTTTTGTCCGTTGGAAAGCCATGTGTCGATTGGTTCAATCACCATGTTCCTGGTGAAAAATCCTGATGTTTTCACGGGTAAATTCCCATGTTTGATGGTGTCAAAGCCACTTAAAATGGTGCAGTTGGGATTCTTAACCAAAGGCGTGGTCAGAATGTCAGAAGCCCAGAAGTTCGGATCGAAGCCGCTTATAGCTTTGGCATACTATGGACATATATTCACGCTTAAGTTGGAACTGCACGTCCAGCCGCCCACCTCTACATTGCCGTCATCCGTTTCCAGCACGGAGCGGATGCGGCCGGTCCATCTCACCTGGCGAGAATTGTTCACCACCTCAGAACCTGGATTGTGGAATCAGATGGCCTTAAGCACCATTCTTGGAAAATTATACCAAATGAATTATACCCAATAAATTTCATGACCATTGTGGATTAGCATCAATTTGACCCAGTAAATCACACCAAATCCATGAAATGCCATGAAAAACATATCCGATTTTTAGATTGGTCCAGGTATAATTATACAAAATCATATGCACATGGCCACCCCCTTATCCATCAAATTGCATCAAATCCCATGATGAATTCATGCATGAAATCATGCGGTAGTATTGACATCAAAATGAACCATCAAAGGGTCAAGAATGTTGAACCGTCCCTTCAAATGGAAGTTTCCTAAAATGGTGGTACCCCAAAATAATCCAATTTGTTTTAATAGGAGTTTCTATGAAATAAACTTCAAAAAAACCATCCAGCTATTGGGGGACCTCCATTTTAAGAACCCCCAATCATCTCCCATTTGCGCACCTTGCAGCCCTGGAAGTAGCTCCGAAAGACGGGGGAGCTGGTCATGGACCATCGCGCCAGCTGCTCACGCTGTGCCGCCAGGCCGCAGCACTGTAAAAAGCGATGGTAGGAGATGAGGTCGTCGTCACAGCTGTGGGAACCTCAGACTCCCATGGCCAAGATTAGACCCTGTGGGAACCTGTGATGACATCGCTGTTTAGGTGATGTGAGGTGAACGAATATCCAAATTTATAGGGAAATACCAGAAAGTACCGACTCATTGAGACTTCATGGTTCTTGGATGGGTTGCATTTACCATTGTTTCTTGTTTTAGCTGATTTGGTTTGCTTGTCCCCCAAGTACTGACAAGCAAAACCCATCGGTTTGCTTGTACCCAAACATACAAATTGGAGATTTCACCCAAAACGCTCAGGAGTTCAACCAGCCCAACAATAGTTTCAGAATGGTGATGTCAATCTCTCATGATAGCTCAGCTGAGATAGCCTTCCCGCCTTCCCAAAACCCAACTTTTCGCTGGGTAGTATCTCTATTCAGATTTATGGCTCAAAATCAAACTCCAAATCAATTGCCAAGCATTGTTTATCAAGGATTTTGTGGCACTTCTGCGTTTGTATCCACAGGATTTGCTCATGTTTTGCCGCAGAAACTTGCTGCGAGGTGGCACTGAAAAATAATGAATTAAGGAGCAAAATCCAAAGTATACCTAGTGGCTATGACCAGTAAAAACACTCTGGTAGATCGTGAGACCATCAGCAATAGCTAAAGGATATTGGAAGCCAAATGGATCCAAAGGGGTATCGGCCAATAAGACTTGGCATAATTATTGAGCAGATACCCTCAAAGAAGGTGTTTAGACTCAGACCACCACCAACTGTACAGTCTCACTAGGTGTTTAAAGCCTTAAAATTCCAAAAATAACCTCAATTCATTCCATAAGATCCCATTCCTTTGGTCAAATTATCCACTTTGACCAACGTTGGGTCTCCCATTCTCGGCCCAGCAACACAAGACACGCCCCGAGGCGCCCCTGCGCACCAGCTGCAGGCGAACGAAGAAGGTGCGGCCTGGAAGAACTGATATAACTGGTGAAAATTGTGGGAGAAAAAGGTGGGCTACAACCAAAAACTATCCAAAAAAGTACCCTCTGGTAATTTAACATAGCTATTGAAAATCACCATTAATAGTGGATTTACCCATTAAAAATGGTGATTTTCCATAGTTACGTTAGTTTACCAGAGGGTAAGGTTGACAAGGTTGTGTTTTTTGCGATGAATCCACATGGTCTGGCTGTAAACCAAAATGTTTTTCTGGTAAACCAACATTTTTGAAAGAGGATTACAACCAAGTAATGATCAAACATGAAACTTACATTAGATGGACCCTGAGGGTACTCCTTAAGTCTCCTCCAAAACAGGATTGTCATAAACCTACATCCATGTTCAATCTTAGATACCCTGCATGTGATTGTTGCTTGTGTTAGGTTGGTTTGTATATCAACATATATGGCAAAAGGTTAAGTTGTTGTCTGAAGTAGCCACCCGGTTGGTTTTATCCAATCCATGGTGGCTTCCCGCCTCGAAGTTTCACGATGCTGAAGTGCAAGGTGTCTCCAGGAAAAATGGCCTCTGTATTGAGACCTGGAAACGATACGAAGTGCTGCAAATACAATGCCCTTTACCATATGTAAATAGTGTAAATAGTTAATGAATATATATACAGTAAATAATATAGATATACATGCATATATATATATATATGATATATGGAAATATATATATAACCATTATTCACGGATATACATGGATTAATGGGATTTTAACTGACTTGGCATTGATGTGAGGATGAACCCAAGGGTTTGCAAGGACCTCTTCCTGGATCAACAGTTCCGCCATTCTGCTGTATCTAATTGTTAAGCCCTAGCATCTTTAAGCCACCTTAGACACCCGACACAAGCCACATTTTTTGGCTGCAGGCTAATATGGCCCATTTGGAGTGGCAAAAGATTACAGAGTCCCACAGTGCCCCATCCAACTCCAGGAGAGTCTAAGTATATCCACCATAAGTCCAAACATGACTCCAAACATCAACCAACTTAGCTCTGTTTCAACTCCACAATTCCTTCAAAAAATGCTGGTCACATCAATGCCAAGTCAGTTAATCTAATCTAATCTAATCTAATTATGTATCTATCTATCTATCTATCTATCTACCTATCTATGCATTGATAGTCCCATAATTACCTATCATAACTCTGGCACTTTTAAAAGCACTACCGTTCGACAGCACCGTTCCCCCGTTGCGCTGCCTGCAGGAATCAGCGCCTGGATCCGGCCGGACTTCGAGGCCACGGCGCAGGGCGCTCCCGGCTGCGGGACGTCCACCAGGACGCCCTCCGCGGAGAGCAAGGCGCCGTTGGGCGTGGTGTAGCCTGAAAGTGGCCGCTTGGTGGTGAGGTAGGAGATATATGGAGATATGAGATATACTAATTTATTTAAATTTATCTACTTATTTCAAAGCAAAATCCTCCAACGTATGCCTTGCGCAGCGATATTTTTCAAAAATTACATTCCTTGCAAAAAGTGGCATCATTTTGTACAGTCCCCTTATATAAAGGAGTTGCAGCGCTTCTTATATAAAGTTATGTTAAAAAAGAGACTTCCAGTTTTATTGAGGTAAAGGCATATATGCAAGGAGGACAGCATGATTTCAGAATGGAATCCTTTGAGTATCTGTGTTAAATCATCATGGTATTGAGAAAAGAAAGTGTTGGTGCAAGTATGGGCAAAACTTCCTTCAGGAGGGAAGTGAACCATTTAATTGAAAAGCATGCAATAATACAAAAAACATTACTACGAAGTAGAGCCCTTGGGTGTATGTAGTATTTGTTGAAAGAAACAGATCATGGTTGTATGTATGCCATATGCTAAAGGTATATTACAAGTATAATAAAGTCTTAACACAGGTATATTCAGGGTATACGCATGTTATATGAGACGGTATATTAAAGGTATGTCAAATGGTATTGTCAAGCTGTATTAGATTGCTTTTCGAAGGTATATGGAAGGTATATTGATAATAAAAACATGTTTTCATGGTGAATAACATGTTACATTGAAGGGATATTGAAGAAACAAACGTATATTCATTGTATATTAAATGATACGCCCAAGGTATCTGACATGGTCTATCAACAGTATTTCAAGAGGAATGTGAAAAGATCTCAAAGATATATGGAAGGTATGTTAAAGGTATAGCATATTAAAAATATATTCAAAATATTCTCATGTTTTGGTAAATGGTATATTAAAGGTATATTAGCTGGTAAATTAGCTGGTATATTAAAGGTATATGTATTGAAGGTATCGTCAAGGCATACTAAAGTTATTTTCATGTTCAAGTCAATGGCATATCAAAGGTAGATTCTAGGTATATCAAATGATACACTAAAGGTAAATTGAATTGTGTATTAGAGGTATCGTATAGATGTATTATTAGATGGCATTCGAAAGTTATATCACAGTGATATTACAGGTATCCTAAAGGTATATTAGAGGCAAGAACATGGCCAATAAAATTGTATTTATATAAAGGTATACTAAAGGTATATTCGATTGCATATAAAACATTAATGGTGTATTGCATTGTATTCAAAAGACATATTAAAGGTACCCTGAAGATATTTTCACAGTCAATAGAATGGTATATTAAAGATATATTGAAGCTATAGTAAAGGTATAGTCATTGTATTTTAAATATGTTTGATCAACCCATTATTCTTGCTCTGTTACTTCTACTTCACCAGAAAAAACAGAAAACCATGGTCACACAAGAGAAGTGAGAGGAAGGATGGGCTTCATTGAAGCCTGTATTGCAACCTTCCACACACGATAGTTTTCTGGCAAGAATAGTGTTTCTTATTTGAGGAAATGTGTTGTCTTCAAGGCAGATTGTAACCTGTAAGCAGCATTTTCTTGTAACACCATTTTCTGCAAATCAAATGCTTTGAACACGTGTTTCTTCCCATCTTGCCAATGTTTATTTCTGCATCTCCAAAGTGACATCAACCTTTTTTTGAGCAGAGAGCACCAAAAGGTTCTTGCATAGTGGTCAAAGCTGGGCCATAACACCTTCATTGGGGATCATTGGGGTAGATCATTGGGGGGGAACATATATATATATATATATATGTTTTGTATTATATGTAGAAAATTGTATAGTATATATATATATATATACAATCGAAGTCTAAATATCTACAAGTACCTACTTACCTATCTTTCTATTCATCTGCCTGTCTATCAATGTATCTATGAGGATTTGAAGGGATGGGAATGGACGGGCAACTCGCCTCATAGCCCACGTTCTTTGGTGAGATCCAAACACTTCACTTGGAGGTAACGTATAGATTTTAGAGGATCTTAAGTATTAGTTAATTACTAGACTTTGCGGTTGGAAGATGTTGAAGGATGTCGAAAGAATTATCAACAAAAAAGATATGTTGTGTTTAAATAAATATATGTTGACAAATCCATGCCTATAATATTTTTTTCCAAATGAGAGAGGCCATCAAAATCGCCGATCTCCATGCTTCGCAGCAAACCGTGGATCCCGTTTGACCAAGCCGCGGTTGAAATCAGCGATGGAGTGATAAACACCTCAAGGC
The DNA here is from genome assembly GCA_947184155.2 of Cladocopium goreaui. NCBI lineage: Eukaryota > Dinophyceae > Suessiales > Symbiodiniaceae > Cladocopium > Cladocopium goreaui. The sequence continues at coordinate 601,346 of CAMXCT020006600.1, forward strand.
GCCCCGCTTCAAACACCAAAAACTGCTTTTAAACCATCCTCCAGTCATCACCATGTTTATTATAGGTGGTATGTTTACCATTCCCAGTCATGGGTGGTTCATGGCATTGTTTTACCCACATTACCAAGGTTTTGAGCCATACAGCCATACCCTCTGGTAAACCAACATAGATACGGAACAGCGCCATGTTTAATAGGTAAATCATCAAACTAAATGGTCCATTTTCCATAGCCACCAGAGGTATGTCCATGGCGTTGGGACCTGAATATAATGTCAGAGAAATGTAAATGAGTTTCCAGAGAATTATGGAGCATCATCTCGGTGTTGAGATTTTACTCCCAAGGTGGGGCCTGAAGAGGTACCAGCAGGGTGCTTCAAGGTACCTTGGGTGCTATCCCCCCATAACCCCTAGGAAAAAACAAAATCAACAGTTTTAAGTCAACTTAGCTATTTAGGGAGCCTCAGCGCGTAGCTATTTTACTGAAGAAAAATCTGGTGAATCTGAAGGGAATCTGAGGCTTCGATTTCCTCCCAGCTTTAGCACTGGCCCAGCACCAGTGCTCAATCGGCTGAGTGGAATTCTTACTCCGCAAATGACAATCTATTGCCTCCACCCATATGGATATCAGTGCAGACCCTGGTACCTCCAGGCACCTCCAATGAACACCAAACTAGCTAGGATTTATGAACGTTCATCCAATCAAATATGTTTTAAGAGGGTTTGATCCCAATCCATAGAATAACATTGTTACAAATCCCAAATGCAAATAGTTGTAAATGGTCCTGAATCCGACGTGTAAATTCTGAAGTCACAAAAATCACCTGATATATATATATATATATATAAACACATATACACATACATATATATATAATTATTCATCATTAATGTCGCAATACGTTCACAATCAAATCACCAGTTTGTGAATTGATCCCCAGTTAAATCAGCATCAGAGATTGTAAATCAACACAATTCAACTATAAATGCCCATGTCTGCTGGTTAAATCCACATTTTTTAAAGTTTCAATCACCATCTGAATTGTGGATTCCTATTTTTGTTGGTCAATTTCCCCTTTTTTGCAGGTTAGATCACCATATCCTGGAATTCCTTTTGTCAATTTCTGCTGATGAAATCCCATTTTTTCTGGTTCAATCACCATCTGAATTGCGGCATGTGCCAAGTGACTTCGAGGTTCATTGGCACAGGCCTCCAGCTCCGGCAAGGAGGTGGTCGCACCCATCCGGGCAACATGGCGGAAGGAGTGGGCGCCCTGCTTGGGATGTCAAACTAAACAAGTAGAGATCTCAATAATTCCAGAATCGTTAGGAAATACCTATAGACTTGTGATACCGCTGGTTTTTTTGATATCAGCAGTGCTGCACAAGGCGGTGGCGGAAGTTTCAAAGATAGGACATTATAGGAGAGGTGAGTTGCTGTGGTGCATGGATGGCAGAAAGAACCCACTGATGGACTGAAAGGTGGTTGGAGTTGTGTTTTTGGAGTGGTTACTCACCCGGCCGGTCACCTCACCCACAACTGCTGGATGTAGTGTGGTGTAGTGCAGCTGTAGTTGTAGTTGTAGTGTAGTGGAGCTGTAGCTGTGGTGTAATGTAATTAGTGTAGTGTAGTTGCAGTTGCATTTGTGGTGGTGCAATGAGTGCAGTCTAGTGTAATGTAATGTCTCGTAGCGTAGTGTAGTCTAGTGTAGTGTAGTCTGAAGTAGCGTAGTTGTTGCTGTAGTTTTAGTTATATAGTGTAGTGTGGTGTGGTGTGGTGTGGTGTGGTGTAGTGTGGTGTAGTGTAGTATAGTGTAATGTAATTAGTGTAGTGTAGTGTAGTGTAGTGCAGTTGTAGCTATAGCTGTAGCTGTAGTTGTAGCTGTACAGTAGGTGTAGTTAGTGTAGTGTAGTATAGCGTAGCGTAGCGTTGTGTAATTGAGTGTAGTGCAGTGTAGCGTAATGTAATACAAGTAGTGTCGTGTCATGTAATGAAGTTGTATTTGTAGTTGTAGTTGTGGTGTGGTGGAGTGTAGTGTAGTGGTGCTTGTAGTTGAAACTGCTACAAAACCCTCACGTTTTGCCCACTTTTGACAACATGCAGAATCCCCTGCGCCTGCCACGCAAAACCACATCTGAACGCCCAAAAGTGCTCCGACCCCGTCTCTCTTTAACACTTTTGACTTCGAAATGTGCTTCGCGCCACAACGGCGTGCACTTTTTCGACATCTCAACTAGTAAAAGTGGTCCGAAGCTGGTGTGTTTTGCACATTTTGACTTCGAAATGTGCTTCGCGCCACAACGGCGTGCAATTATTCATCTCTCATCTGGCCAGCTGGCCCCGCACCCGCCGCTTTAGCGAGCCTACTTTTCGACCCTCCGGAGTCACAAATCAATGGAAAAACCCAGTGAATCGCGACTTTGCCACCTTTTCGCCCACCTGCATCTTCTGTCTTCTGACTCTTTCTCTTCTCTGATCTTCTCTTCTCTGATCTTCTCTCTTCTTCTCTTCTCTTCTCTGAATCTTCCCACCTCTGCTTTTCCATCTGTCCATATTGTCGGAAGTTTGACTTCTAAACTTCCTTCGACTAAGATGTGGTGGTGAGATGCGGCTTTGATTGAATTTGTGTTGTCCTGTTTTGCGCTTCAAGTGCAGCTTTCTTGATGCCATGTCCTTTTTGCAAAAGTGTTTGAACGGTGTCACTCAACAGATTCACGACAACTGAGCCAAGGCGAACCAAACTGAGAGATTGAGATGTGGTTGTCTCCTAGCCTCTCCTGGCCCCAAGCATCTTTCTAGGGACTTTTAGGGAGTTCTCCATGTCAATCATTGGGTCGGTTGAACCATGGTGCTGCAGATTTCGTCCTCGACCATCCCGAATAATTTTTCATTCCGCCAATGCGAAAAACCCTACGAAGATATGATGAATTCATGAGCCACAACCATAGCACATTCAACTATTTTTAAGGGACCATGTTTGACAATTTAACTATGATATTGGATATGTCAACAGTATCATTGAATAATTATACTTCCGATTCATACTTAATGTGAACATACAACCTATCAACACCTGTAAACCCTCCAGTAGTCAGTCACATGGCTTGCTAGCAAATACCACCAGCTATAGTTCGATGATTTTCGCTAGACGACTCCATTTGTAGAAGATTCTCTCAACTAGAAACCTCCATTTATGGGGACATATTTTCCATCATTTTCCCATTCCTATATGTTTGTCCATCATTTTCCCATCATTTTCCTCTGAATTTCCCATCTGTTCCTATGATTTTCCCATGCTTCATCAAACATTTCCTAGCGCACCCAGTCGTACGTGAAGCTGGTCGATCCGGCTCAACCGCGGCTCCTCCGAAAGCTGCAGGATGCGGGCATTCTGCAAGCGGATGGTGGTGTGCAGGGCCTGAACCAAGCGGGCTATTTGGAGATATTTGGAGGGTCATATAAAATCACAATCATATATTATGTCTATTGTAATATGATATGTAATTATATATACACACCTTTATATATATATATATAGAACAATCACAATTATGTTTGTATATGTGTGTTGTCACATATATATATATATCACTGAATATTGTATATATAATATGTACTACTGATGATGTGCGCTCAGATTAAGACATGTGTAGGTGATACATATTACCATGTGTATCATATACCGCATGTATCTGTAGTGCGTGATTCAATGATATGTTTGTTATATACACGAACAATATTTCACAATAAGTGGTTTCCCATGGTTTATGACATCAAAAGAACATGGTGCACAAAGCCCAAACATTCCACTTCTGGGCTGGAAATGCCCCAATGAGCTGGAGGGACGGGGATGCTGCTGCACAGCGAAACCTCCACCATTTTGTAGGTGATTTTCCCATCAGAAACCACTCGCAACATGATCTTCAATTGAAATGTTTGTTAGATGCGCGGTCCATCCCAAGATCTAGAATCATGGCCTAAAAAGCCTCAAATATCACGTGGCTACACACCTTTGGTATCCTTTGGTCCGCATGTAGATGAAAGATGATGAAAGCCTTAAATTAATGAATCTTAAAAATTCTATCCCGGATCATCTGTACAGTATCTCTCCATTACCCTCTGGTAATTTAACATAGCCATGGAAAATCACCATTTATAGTGAGTTTTCCCATGAAAAAATGGTGATTTTCCATAGTTATGTTAAATTACCAGAGGGTATGTCCCGTTGTCTCGTATTCGTTACATCCTACCTTTGCAACAACTTGGCATCCCCTGGCACCTCACTACCTCCCATCGACCTGGAAAGGATCAAGTCAGCATCAAGCGGTGCAATAAATAGATATGGAGAACTCTTGGTAGGCCTGTGGGAAAATGACCTACAGATGATCATAGATTATCTACAGTACATGCATGATCATCCATGGTAAGCTTTTCCTCATCTTGATATGTATATATGTGTACTGAGTATGCTGTCGATGGCAGTGAAAACACACCATTTGGGTGGACCAACCAGCCAAGCTAGATCGAAGATAAACACAACGCACATGTGTTGGGGGAAGTGGTTGACACTTGAGCACTGGTTTCCCCATCCAGGTTCCTCGCATGGTTTCACCGTTCCCAACCCCGGCTCGTTGTGCGGGTACAACAGATACTTCGGGCAGCAACCCACAGAATAGTCAGTGTCCAAAATTATGGTTTGCTTCTTTTTTTCGAGTAGACTAGTGACTTCCACATCATTTCCTAACATTCACGAAGCCATGCGAAGCCATAGCCCCATGAGAAAGATGCCCCTGGAACCCATCCCTAAGCGTTACCAAATCTCGCTGGGGCATCTGACGTAGGCATCACACCCTGGCGTGTCGCGGGGCTTTTGTATCTGCAAATCCGTAAAAATATGGCACCCTCTGTATCAGAGTAAGCTCTGGTAACTTAACAGACCTCTGGAAGCCATGATTTGCCTGGTTGGTGGTATACCTACCCCTCTGAAAAATATAACCAACCAGTTTCCTATCAATTAACATCTTCCAGCTCGCAAACTGCTGAATTACCAGATGGTATCATCCTCCTGGGATTGTTCGTACCTGTAACTCCAGTATTTTCACCACCGCCAAAGAAATGGGGGTTGCCCTCTAAACGAACAGTTTGCTATGGAAAATGGATGATTTATAGCTGATTTACCTATGAAACATTGTGATTTTCCATAGCCATGTTAGTCTCCTGATGTCTCCTGGGGCTTAAATCACTCATGCCAAACGGACGGCCGACACGCCGACACAGCCAGCCAGGCTGCACCTGGTCCATTGGAAGTCCAGCATCTGACGGCCTAGGACGCTCACTGCTGATGCTTCCAAGGTTCGAAAGTTTTTGGTGGAACTTGTAGGGGAAAACTGACAGAATTTTGTCAGAATTTCATGGGGATACACTCTGCTTGGTGGTATACCTACCCCTCTGAAAAATATGAAAGTCAGTTGGGATGATGAAATTCCCCATATATGGAAAAAATGTTCCAAACCACCAACCAGCAATGAATAAAGTGGGCATGGCTATAGAACACATACGCAGATACCCAACACTAGCCAAGAACCTACCATTTTTTTGCAGACATGCGTATGCATCCGGTTATGGGTATGTGACGGTACCAGTGAATGTTACTAAACAATCATCAAGACCACGAATACCGATCATGTTCACCATATTTCTCCATACTCCAAAAATAAAACTTTCACCTCGTAGTTCACTGTTTTTCACCCTGGTGGATAGTTCACAACAAACTTTCTATAATCAGCACCAGATACGATCCACCAGGGCTTCACAACTCGATTTTTGTCCGGCCATTGAATTGAGCTCCCAACGATGCAGCCTCAACGGTCACCTGCAGTAGCTATAGATATAGCGTACATGGCAAGTTTTGTGGCAAAATAAAAAGTGATAAGATTATCATGGCATCTCAAGCTTCTTGGGTCCGAATTTTTGAGGCCCTGGAATTACAAGGGGAACGATTCCGAAGAACCTCAGGAACCTCCAAATATGTCAAAATTTTTGAAAGCTGGAATCGATCAAGACATGGGTTAAGGGTGAAACTACACCACCCAAGATGATTCTGGTGAAGTTTCACCCATAACCCATGAAGTTTCACCCATAACCCTGGTTAGCGTG